>CANYBF010396487.1:0-41296 GCA_948192965.1 Dalechampia spathulata
TTATATATTTCTCTGTTATATTACTAATTTTATATATATATATATATATATATATATATATATATATATATATATATATATATATATAATTACAGGATCTACTGAGGAGCCTATTTACGTGTCCCCTAGATGTGTAGATAAGGGGAAAGCCACTGAAGGTCAGTGCTAACTACACTCGACTTAAAAATTTAAGTCTGAGATAATATCACACACGCACTGCATGATATGTATTGGGTTGCATTCCTTGGAAATTATAAGAAACAGTATATTAAGTACTCTGACATTTCAATACATCACATCATAAAATCATATTCATTCTTACATAATTCATCAGCATTTCATAACATCACTATATGGCGCTATAAGGACAGATAAGTGAGGTTGTTTTATACGCTGAGATATAGTCGTATAGTGAGATATATGTATATATGGAAGCTGAGTACAGTTGCTTCCCATACGCTGAGTTTAGTCGCATATATTGATTATTATTATTGAATGCTGAGTACAGTCGTATTCCAGAAAATATTGTGATTAGAAATGTGATTAATGAACTGTGATGAAACAATTAGCCAGATTGTTTGAAGGGGAGTGCAAAACATTGCATTCTTATAAATTCATTTCATAATTGCATGCACTCATTTCAAATTAATATAAAATATTATAGTTATGAAAATATGTGAGTTATTTATAATACTATGAATTATAAACGAAAGTGAATCCAGGTACTACGAAGTGATGAGTTTAGAACTCTGGGCCTATGTTCGGGCGAATATGATTATACAGGAACTTGATTTGTACGCTGCATCAAAATAAATATTATTATTGACATTCAATTACTTGCTTTTACTATAATAATAGTTGTTACTTTATTACTTTGAGATTCTTTACACTTCAATATTATTGTGTTGCATTCATTTTAATTAGCGCCATTGAGTTTTACTCAGCGTTTGTCATTTGATGAACGCAGGTCCTAGCACTTCTGAGGTTAGACGAGGGTAGCAGAGTTTGTTGGTAGTGTGGCTCACAGCTTTTGTAGACCTCATGAGTGTAGCCCGGGACATATTAGGCGGACTCTTTCGGGCATTGTGTATGCAGTCTATGCCTCTTCTCATTTTTGGCAGTGATACCATTTTGTGTTGTATTGGTTATTACCTTTTAATACCACTGGGATAACTGTAGTTATGTATATATATATGTTTTCAACTACGCGTTATGATTGACTCGGTGTTGCCTCTTCTTTCCTTGGTATCTGTATGCATGTTATGCTTTAGAGATTTATTTAGTCATGCTTTGTATAATTTGCGATGATGTTTGTTTTATGATTTTTCCCTTGTGATGAAATTCTGAGGCTCGAGTGAGGAGTTCCAGGGTTTCATTACGAGACATGTCTAGACTAGGAGGTGTGACAATCATCAAACCTAAAAATCATGTCATCTTCATTTAGAGTTGGTTATCATTTTTTTTCAAGATTGCAACTTGCAATGGTAAGAGGAATCTAATTTTAAATACGAAGGTTAAATGAGATATAATATTGTAATTTGAAGACATAAAGATAAGTTTCAAAGATAATAAATAATCCTTGGGTTATAATTTTTATTCTTGTATGGATTATGCAATTTTGAAATTATATGATATATCATATGTTTTATTGTTTATAAAAGTGAAAATGATATTTTTCAAGTGTTCTTTTAAAAGTTAAAATGGTCTAATGAATGGAAAGTTTAGTGTTGATTTATAAAGAAACTTAAAAAGTGACTTATTTGACCTTTTCATACAAGTTTAAAGGAAACTTGACCCTTAACTTGAAAGTTTAGGGTTGATTTATCTATAAAAAATAAAAAATGACTTATTTGACCCTTCTATACAAGTTCAAGGGGGAATTTGACCCTTAACTTGAATGTTTAAGGTTGATTTGTCCAAAAAACTGAAAATGACTTATTTGATCCTTCATACAAGTTCAAGAGGGAATTTAAGCCTTTATTCAAGAGTTAAATGAATCATTTTTCAATTTTCTAGATAAATTAACCTTAAACTTTCAAGTTAAGAGTTAAATTTCAACTTAAACTTATATAAAATGGTCAAATTTTTTAGAATATACAAGTTAAATAAAAAGTAAAAGACTGTATTTCAAATAAAATCATAGAAGAAGATGATTGTTATTGATTTTTTAGTTGAAGAATTTAAAAAATTTCCAATTATGAGTGAAAATTTTAGCTTATATAAGGTTTCTTTATTTCTGGGCTTTCTTGGGTTTTTTTTTCAAGTTATGTTATTTTTTCTTTATTCATTTTTGCATTTTATTTTAATTGATGAGTCGCCATACATGATAACTTTTCATAATAATTAATTTATTGCTTGTTGTTTTTCATCTTGGCACAACGTAATAATATGAAATAAAATAACAAATTTTTGTTCATGGTATAAGAGCAAAAATATATCTACATTTTTTTCTTCATTCATGATAGATATTTTAGAAACATCAACAGGGGGTTACATCCTAAACCACATATCAAATCTCCTTCTATAATGTTAATCAGCTTGACATGGATCTCGCCAATGTACCCGTTAATGGTGGAAATTACATTCCTTGGAGCAAATCTATGTCTATGGCATTAAGAGCAAAGGATAAACTTGGTTTTATAGCTAGAAAATGAAAAATATCAAATAAAAATGATGTAGATTATGGAAAGAGCTAATTTTATGGTAATTTCTTAGATCCTGAACTCTCTTTCAAAAGATCATATTGAGTCTTTTATATATGTTGCCCCTACCAAACAACTATGTGATGAATTAAAGAGCAATATAGTAAAAGACTCAAGCTTTATCATTGGATTGTTGGTAAGCTTCTTTATCTTGGTCTCACTCGACTTAACATTTTGCATGCAATACAACAATTAAGTCAATTTATACAAAAGCCAATAAAAGAACATTTAAAAGCAATACTTCATGTGATTTAATACCTTAAAGTACATCTTATATAAGGCTTGTCCTTTCTTGCTTTAAACTCATTTCAAGTTTATGCATTTTATGACTTTGACTCAGCAGCTTGTCTTATTTCATAAAAATCCTTCATCATTTATTATGTTTTTCTAAGAAATGCTCTTATTTCCTAGAAGATAAAAAAAGCTATAATAAGTCAATTCTTAACAAAGGCTAATTACCATAGTATGGCTAAGACTGTTTATGAACTAAAGTAGAATTTTTACCTTCTACAAGAATTTTTTAATTTCATTATAGCTTCTTATTCCTCTATACTATGACAACATAGTTATTATTCACATAACAATCAATCATGTTTTTCATGAATAGATAGATAAAACACCTAGAGATCAATTATCACATCATCCAAAATAATGTTAGGAGTGGCTATATCTCTACCATGCATGTCTCTTCCAAAGAATAACTAGCAAACATTTTCATGAAATCTTTAAGTGTTGCAATATGTGTTTCATAATCATTTATCCATGATGGAGTCCTCCTTGCTTCATCAGACTTCATCTTATGAGGGGGATGTTCAGAATACATATGTTAAACAAAAGGCTAAAGGTTGTGTTTCAAACAATATCGCAAAAGAAGATGAATACTATTGATTTTTGATTGAAGACTTTGAAGATATCTAACTAGGATTGAAAATTTTGGCTTGCATAAGGTTTCTTTGTTTTAGGCTTTCTTGGGCTTTTATTTTTCAATTCATGTTATTTTTTTCTTTTTTTTTCCATTTAGTTTTATTTGATGAGTTATCATACACGAGAACTTTCTACAACAATGTATTTATCACTCGTTATTTTTCGTTTGGTCACAACGTAACAATATGAAATAAAATAATATTTCTTCATAAATAAGTCATTTTTTAAATTATTAGACAAATCTACACTAAATTTTCATTCACTAGACCATTTAAACCTTAAAAAAATCACTTGAAAAATACCATTTTGACTCTTACAAGTAATGAAACATGTGACATTTAATATAACTTCAAAATTGCATAAATTCACACATTCTAATATAATTTCAAAATTTTATAAAATCATACAAGAATAAAATTATCTTTCAAGATTATTTCTTATTTTCAAAACTCATCTTTGTATCTTCAAATCATAAGAACTATATCTCATTTTACCTTCATATTTAAAATCAGATTCCTCCAACCATTACAAGTCACAATCTTGTTGAAAAATGATAACATAATTAGATAAAGATGACATGATATTTAATTTTAATGATTTTGAATTTAAAGATTTTAGATTGTAAGAGTTCTTATTTGATAGTTTAAATTTTTATGATTCAACTTTTTCTATTTACATTATCTTTATAAATCTTTTTAATTTTTCTAATTTTTAATTTTTTTAAAAAACTATGTATAACACATGTTTATCAAATAATAAAATGGAGTTAAATGATGCAATGAATGAAGTTTAGTGTTGATTTTTCTAGAAACTCGAAAACATAACTCATTGATCTTTACATATAAGTTAAAGGAATAATTTGACCCTTAACTTGAACTATTAGGGTTTATTTATCTAGAAAATTAAAAAATGACTTATTTGACCTTTTTGTATAAGTTCAAGGTAGAATTTGATACTTAATTTAAAAGTTTAGAGCTGGTTTATCCAAAAAAATTGCTAAATTAATTATTTGACCCTTTCATACAAGTTAAATGAAAAATTTGACCCTTTATTTATTTTATTTATTATAAGGATTATTATAATTTTTATGAATGTAAATTTAAATAAGATTAATTTAAACCCAAACAAGTTTAATAATAAAATAATAAAATTATGTTTTGAAATTGTGATTTTATTTATATATAAATTCAACATATGAACTAATTTGTAAATTTATTAATAAATATAAATAATTATGATATTATCTCATTTGAATTTACTTTATTTATTAAATGAGTTCAAATAAATTTTTACTTTCAAATAATTCAATTTGTTAATAATCCTATATATCTTTTTTTGAATGGTATATATTCTAATCATTTAATTAATATATATTTAAAAATTAAAAATAGTTATCTAAACAACAATTTAATACAAATAACAGGAGATTTTCAACCTCTAATAAATTTTTTTACACTATTAACTAGTTTAATTCAATATATAGAGATATATATGATATGTATATATATACATGTTTAAAAAAAATATTACTAAGAGATAATAAGTTTAAGTTAAATAACAACCCAATATCAAAGGAGACACATTCCTCTTAATTAGTTAGTGAAAATCAAATTCCTAAATAATTATAGTTCTATTTAGAGTGTTGAGAAAAAAATTGAAAAGGACAACTGATATAAATGTCTGAATTATACTGTTGTGAAGTAGTATGTTCATATGTTGTACAGTCGAATCAAGAGTACAACTTTTACAAAATTTAGTTGCAATTCGTAAACATACATGCATATGCATTAAATTAATTTTATAAATAAATTTATATATAAAATTATTCGTGGAATGATTCTTTAGAAAGCTCGTATTAAAATTTATATATTAAATTATCATCATATTTAGCACTAAATGTTACCATTCGAGTATTGGTTAGATTGATATACACCATAATGATGATCAATATCTATATCAAGGCTGAATCCGGATTGAATTTTAATTATATTAATTTTAAAATATTATATAGTTTAATAGAAATATGTAGAGATATAAGTTGTCGTGAACTGTATGGAAGGAAGGGAACAGGTAAGGGAGGGTGAGTTCAATAATTGAAAAGGTAAAAGAAAAGGGGGAATTAGGTCTATGGAGAGGAGAGCAGGTAAAGCGGCTCATTTAATAGTGAAAATTAATTTCTCTGCTTCATAAATAAATACCAATTTTCGTTTGAACAAATAAATACAATTTTATGCTCTCGTGAGAAGATCTCTTCTACATTCACCTAATCCATCACCTTCTTGGTTATAGCAGCCACGTGTCCTCTTTATTGACCTTTCATATTACAGCTAATTTTATTTTATTTTTCAATAATCCTTTTAAGAAAATAATATCTGTTTTTAGAGGATTTAGAATAATAATATTACACGTGCCACGTGTTGTTCCAGAAAACACAATTATATTAAAATCTTATAAAACCCCTCCTTTTTTTTTTATTGTTTTCTCATGTCGGTCGCATAATTTTTGTTGTTTACATTTTAGTTTAATTTAATATTATTTATGTTTTGTCTTCAGCTTTGTATCTTTTTTCCTTTTGTCTTTTTTCAACTCTGATTTTCTAGACGAAGATTTTAATATTAATGCATAAACACTGCAATTTATTCATGTATTGATATATAATTATTAAAGTTATAATCTGATAGTATAAATAATATAATATACAATTAAAATATATAAATTTATCAAAATTAATTTATTTTAAAAAAATTAATAGTTTATGCAGAATGAAATTAGTGTGGAGAATTTAGAGAGGCTATTCCTGGAATAAACCAAGAGTTTTATCAAAATTCTGAAAGGGGATTGAATTTCTAAAGAAGAGGATGAAGATTTTGAGAAACCATGCGCTTTGACCCAATAATTCTGAATGAGGAACGGTGCAATCATTATCCACTTGCCAACTCTGGACGCCAAATTTGTATGAACACATGTGACAAGCCATATTATATAAAATTACACTAAAACAGACTCCTCCCAATTTCCTTTTTATCTTCAATTAAAATTAAATTGATCTTAATGTAATTTTTGTTTTCAAATATATCCAATACACTTTTTATCTTAATTTCAAATGTAATTTTTAAAAAAATTTTAGGAAGGCTTGAGCCCATGGAGTTTGATGTTTAACATAAATGGATATGTTGATTTTTTTTGAAAGTAATTTCAAAAATGTAAAAATCTAGAAAATATTAATTTACTTTTTGCATTTTTAAAGAACTAAAAATGGATAATTTTTTTTTAACAACAGGATGATTAATCCCAACTTCAGAAGTGGTATGGAGCAAAAAGACAAATTTATAACGACTCCTTCATTAATTTTCCTTTATTATTATTTATAAATTAGTCTATCTACTGTGTTTTATGACATTTTAATTCTATAGAAGCCAGCATTTACGTTAGCAATTGGCACATGTAATTAGTTAGATGGGTGGGCAATTTTATTTAATTTCTTTGGTCATTTTCTTGCATTTTTTTAATTGAACCATATTTTCTTGTAGTTGAAATTTAAGGCCTATAAATCTCAGTCTTTTGTGTTGGTTATCTTCACTACATTTACTACAAACAGCTTCCTTAAGGAATCCATTATTTCTAAACCAGAAAAAGGAAAAACCCAGCTAAAAGAATCAGAAGTATGGGTGTGTGTGGTCGTTTTGGAATGATTCTGATGGCAATTTTAGCTTTTATTTGGTCAGCTGAGGCTCAACTCCAGATGGGTTTTTATTCTCAAAGCTGTCCAAGAGCTGAGCAGATTGTTCAAGATTTTGTTAACCAACATATCCACAATGCTCCTTCACTTGCTGCCACCTTCATCAGAATGCATTTTCATGATTGCTTTGTCAGGGTATGTATCTCTGTTAGAAAGTTATATATTCCTTTCTGCCAAATCTGCACTGATTTCAATATATTTTCCAGGGTTGCGACGGATCTGTGCTACTGAATGTTTCATCATCAGGAAATCAAACAGAAAAGACTGCGACTCCAAATTTAACATTGAGAGGATTTGGATTTATTGACAGTGTAAAGAGTCTGTTAGAAGCACAGTGTCCAGGTGTTGTTTCTTGCGCTGACGTAATTGCTTTGGTTGCGAGAGACTCCATTGTAGCCACTGTAAGAAACCACGAAACAGATTGATTCATTTGATTTCTGATATGCTGAACTTATTGATCTCTGAAAATGCTATCAGATTCTTATATTGTTAAGGTTTTTAAATTCAACAGGGTGGTCCATCCTGGAGAGTTCCCACAGGAAGAAGAGATGGAACCGTCTCAATAGCATCCGAGGCACTGAATAACATCCCAGCTCCAACTAGCAATATAACAACTCTCCAAAGACTCTTTGCCAATGTAGGTCTTGACCTCAAAGACCTTGTCCTCCTTTCAGGTAAAGTTTTTTTTTTCAATCTTCTTCCTTGTGCTCGTTGATGTTTTTCGTTCAGGATTCCAACATGAGACCTGATAGAGCCCGAGAGATAACTATGATATCAAACTATGGAGTTCATGGTGAATATTTCAGGCGCACATACAATTGGGATAGCACATTGTCCATCGTTCTCAAATCGGTTATACAACTTCACCGGAGTAGGCGACCAAGACCCAGCACTAGACAGTGAATACGCAGCGGTTCTCAAGGCCAGAAAGTGCACAACTCCGAACGACAACACCACAATCGTTGAGATGGATCCTGGAAGCCGCAAAACATTTGATCTCAGCTACTACTCCAATTTACTGAAGAGAAGAGGACTTTTCCAGTCAGATTCCGCCCTCACTACCAGCACCACAACGTTGTCTACTGTTAATCAGCTGCTAAGCGGTTCCCTTAATTTTTTCGCTGAATTTGCTGCTTCCATGGAGAAGATGGGCCAAATTAATGTGAAAACTGGTTCTGATGGAGTGATTAGGAAGCAATGTGCATTGCTGAATAGTTGATCTATCAGCTTTACTTTACTCTTTTCTTTTCTTTTTTTTGGGATTGTGTTTGTGATTTGTTTTTTGGAAGATTGTGCGTGTGGGCTTAATTCATGTGGCATTTGGATAAGGTGAGTTTCTTCTCGATAAGAGATTGATTTGTGCATTTTTATTAATAAAATTATTTACTTGGGGTAATTCTTTTCTTCTTATCATATGTTATGAAATGCTTGTCTACGTAAATATATAATCTTAATCTTGAGATCAAGTCTCAATTTATCCCTAAACTTATATATAATAGATAATTAATTTATTATTCAATTATCAATTAATATATGAAATTATACTTCTTCTTATCATTTAACTCCATTTTTCATATGAATGAATACATATTTTACCTTCCATTTTTAAATCATAACATACTTGGATATTTTAGCTTCCATTTTTATGTTTTTCTTTTGTTTCATTATTCTAAAACATAATTGAAACTTGAAATATCAAATATTTTTCTTGAATGATGATTATATGCTCTTTATCAGGGATAAACATATTTCAAGTTTTATCTTATTTAAATTTGATTTATTAATTATCATGTTAAATTTAAATCAAGTTTCCTAAATATTTTCATGTATATAAAATAATTATTAATCAAATTATAATATTTCATATAAATTATCATTTTACATTAATAATTTAACTAAAAAAATATTTACAATATTTGTACAACTATTAGTTAATAAATTTCTCTTACTCTAGCCCAAGCCATCACTACTATTCATTTTTACTTTGTGTTCTACCATTGCTTAATAGTGTAATGGAATAGACTTTTAAGAAACTTTCTTTACAAGGAGAGAGACTTGAAGGGTTCACTATTAAACTGGATGAAGATCATGAACAAGATTTTATTTATGATTAATACGTATCTTGAAGGGTCAATATTGATCGCCATATTAATTTTACAGTAATGGAAGATATGTTGGTAAATCTTTGGTGATCAAGGAAAGGAATGGTGGTTAAGAAGTGGGGTTAAGTATTTATATTTTTCAATTTTCCCACATATATTATCTAAACAAAATTATAATGGGTGATCCTTATTCTTTTAACCATAATATGTTAGTGTTTGACCAGTTGAACGAAGGTTAAGATATGAATAGTTATGATTTTGCTTTGGTGGACTTGTAGGTCTAAATATACCATATCCACATAGATTACTCAACAATAATATCAACTACTCAAATTTAATTAAAGTATCCAAAGATTATGATACAATAGGATAATCATATGTTATCTTATCATATATACTCATCTAAGCAATTATGGATATTTGTTTGCCCTTAAAATGAGGAAAGAAGATTCAAAAGAAGGATAATAGTACTGTTAATCTAGAATTCAAATATGAAAAATTATCAATACTTTGTTTTTTCTACAATAAAATTGGTCATTCTAATCAAAATTATTAAGTTTTGTACTCGGCGGATGAAACCATAATCATAAAAGGATGGCGTATTATGCTTAGGGCACTACCATGTCAGATAACTCATAAATTGTCAAATCCCTAAATTAAAAATTGGAGAATATGTTAGTTGTGGAAATTATGACACGTAGTCAAGGAATTACCAAACATTCTAATTTAGATAGCAAAATTAAAGGTGATATAGATTTAGATACATTGGAGGATAGTGTACCAAATTCATATGGTAGTGGGCCTACCATTTAAACTCAAGATAGAACTATTTTGGGTAACTATTCTACTAAGTTGACTAATGATTTGAGTCTAGTTGCTCATAAGGAGGCTAAAGCAATGGACATTAGGAAAAGTAAGGAAATTTGAGCTCTCTATGCATACAAAAAAGTTAGATGAAGAACATAATGAGAATACTTCACTAATTGTTATCCCTCACCAAACTCATAAGAAGAAATAAAAAATGGTGAGTCTTAGAGAATAAGATTGTTAGGCATAATGAGTTGCTTAAGTTAAAACTATTTGTTGGTTTATGAAAACGTATTTGACATCGAAAGGTATAATTTAAAACTTTTTAAAACACATTTTACAAAAGATTTAGCAATTCTATTCATAGAATACATCAAACACAGAGAAGATTATCAAAGAAGAGATTGAAAAACTCATTTTTAAGCAGATCTCCTTCTTTCTTGTCATTCTAAAAAGTTGTAGCAAACTTTTCAATCCCCAAGGTAGAGGATCTCCAAACTATCCATACAAGCAATGGAATGATTAGTAATCAACACTACAAGTTTTGTTTATATACTAGTAAAACAAAATAGAAAAGGAATGGATGAAGAGTAAGATGAATTCAGTTTCTTCTTATTGATCTTTTATCAAAAATGAATTAATCTTCTTATTCTTGAGCTTCTAATTGCTTGGAACCAATGAAGGAAGGAGGTAGCTGAAATTCCTTGTTCTATAGCCCTAAAAGTTATGTCAGATAACTTATAAAAACCTAATTAGGTTTTAGGTTACTTAAGTCATATGCATGTGCATGTCACATGCTTCAAGCATAAGACTTGCATATGCATGACTTAAAATTTCTCCAGAAGCATATGACAATCATGTACACTTCCTTTTAATTCATCACATATGAATAAATCATGTGACAATCACATATTGACTATTAATTAATTTAATTCCGTCCAAATCTGCATATACCATGCATGTAGAACATGTCATCTTAAATCATTTGTATCTTAAGTTTTACTCATCATATTTTAGTAATCTTGGTATTAAATTAAAGCTATTTTCATGCTCTTTCTAATAAATATAAAAGGTCCAAGTTATCTTATAACTATAAAACATTATTTTATCAACATCCATTCATGATTATCATTCCTCTTACTTTTAGTATACGACCTTTTGGGCTCTTGACATGTTGGCAACATATGAATATATTATTGAACTTCATTTAATAACATCATATGTAAATCAAGAGTGGTGTATAGTCACACATCATGACTACTTAAATGTCAAGAGGTCATTAGCTTGACTACAACCCTTCCATATCAAATTTCATGCAATAAACTCCTTTCACCATTCACTATCTCATTTAGGTTTGAGTATGGATTAATGTCAACTCAATGAATAATCAAGTGTGTTAGATCATGCCCTAAATTTAATGTTTCATGTACCATAATCTTTATTCCCAAAATGACCTTGTGAAACTCATTCATCAATAGGCATTCTACTCTGGCCAGAGATTCATAAATAAAGAATATTACATGAATTAATAAGATAAAAGCCCTACATTTAATCTAGGGTGGTGAATCCTTTATTGATAAACAAATACCTTCAACTACTTCACATTATATCCAACCTCTAACTTATGAACGCCTCTTATGGAGGAATAAAACATAGGAGTCAACATATAATGATCTATAATTAAGATAACCTTGTTATCTTAAGTCTTAATGATACTTGCACTCCTGATATGAGTGAGATATATTTCACAAACATAGACAACTCTTGTCATGCTGAATGAGAATCATCCCTAAAGGAAGTATAACATGTGCTGATCTTAACTGCATTAATAATATCCAATCTTATTAATACATTGATCAAGGATAATTTAGATATTGAACATTTACATATAATAAGAATCTCATTTTATAAACTCTTTATGAATTCCTTTGTACTGTTCCAATATCTTGGAATTCATTATTTAGTTAATAACCTTTCAAGTAAACTGAATAATGAATAATATCTTTTATTAATAAATCATTCAATTAAATACAATAAAACATGATGCTCTAAAGCATACACTAACAAACTCCCACTTATGTTAGAGCCAATCATACATAAACTTCAATCCCATGGAAGTTACATGTCTGTCGTTCTTGCTCTATGTCAATGCCTTAGTGAGAGAGTTTGCTACGTTCTGCTTTGTAGGAACTTTGTTAACCTCTACTTCTCCTCTACCAATGATCTCCCTAATCAAATGGTATCTTCTGAGTACATGTTTACTCTTCTGGTGAGACCTAGGCTCCTTTGCTTGGGCTATTGTTCCATTATTATCACATAATAGAGGAATAGCTTCTACACTACAGGGAACTACACTAAGTTCATGACTGAACTTCCTTATCTACACGACCTCCTTTGTTATGTTCAATGCAGCTATGTACTCTGCCTCCATTATAGAATCTGTTATGGTCTCTTATTTCAAACTCTTCCAAACAACTGCACCACCATTCATCATGAATATGCAACCTGATTGAGATTTATAATCATCTTTATCAGATTGGAAACTAGCATTTGTATACCCAGTTAATTGCAAATCCCTTTCTCCATATACTAAGAACATATCCTTAGTTCTTCTCAAGTACTTTAGGATATTCTTGATAATCGACCAGTGTTCCTCTCCATAACTAGATTGGAACCTGCTTGTGACACTTAAAGAGAATGCCATATCTAATCTAGTACATAACATAACATACATGATTGCTCCAATTGTTGATGCATATGGAATCCTAGTCATGCGATCTTTCTCATCTTATGTTCTAGGACACCATGCTTTAGAAGGATGTTTCCTATGTACCATGGGTATATTACCCTTCTTTGAAAGATCCATGCTAAACCTCTTTAGCACCTTATCTATGTAGGTAGACTGTGAAAGACCAATAAACCTTCTTGATCTATCTCTATAAATCCTTATACCTAAAATATAAGCGGCTTCTCCAAGGTCTTTCATGGAGAATTGTTTGGATAACCAAACTTTAACACTCTGTAAAAATGAAACATCACTTCCAATGAGTAATATGTCATTTACATATAACACAAGGAAATCAATTGCATTCCCATTATCCTTCTTGTAAACACATGGTTCATCAATATTTTGAATGAAGCCAAATTTTTTAACCGCTTCATCAAAATGTATGTTTAAGCTTCTTAATGCTTGCTTCAATCCATAAATAAATCTTTAAAGTTTGCATACCTTATTACCTTCATTGGATTTAAAACCATCAATTTGTATCACATATACCTCCTCAAGCAAATTTCCATTAAGGAAAGCTGTCTTTACATCCATTTGCCATATCCCATAATCATTATGAGCAACAATAGCAAGTAAGATTCTTATGGATTTAAGCATAGCTATTGGTGAGAAAGTTTTACCATAATCAATTTCTTGTTTCTAACGATAACCCTTTGCTACCAAGCAAGCTTTATAGGTAACCACAGTACCATCCATGTTTGTCTTCTTTTTGAAGACCCAATTGCACCCAATGGGCTTAATCCCCTCAGGTGGATCAACCAGAGTCCATACTTGGTTCTCTGACATGGAATTCATTTCAAACTTCATGGTCTTTAACTACAAGTCACATTCTAAACTTTTTAAAACTTCATCATAGTCTGTGGGCTCATCATTCTTAACTAATAAGACTTCTTTATTCTTATGAACAAGAAATCCATACCTCTCAGGCATAGTTCTTATTCTAGTTGAGCATTTGGGAGCTTTTGTTTCTATAGGTTCTAATTCTACATCAATAAGATAAATCAGTTGATATGCTTCATCTTATGATGATTGAACTTCATTAAGTTCAATTTTACTCCCACTGTCTCCTTTTAGAAGAAATTCTTTCTCTAAGAAAATAACATGCTTTAAAACAATCCTTTTTATTCTAAAGGAAGATAGAAGTAATATCCTATGGTTTCTCTAGGATATCCCATAAAATAGCATTTGTCAGACTTTGCCTCAAGCTTGTCTGATATTATCCTTTTAACATAAGATAGACAACCTCATACTTTAAATAAGATAAGATTAGTTTCTTGTTATACCACATTTTATATGGTGTAACTTCAATAAATTTAGATGGAACTCTATTCAAAATATGAATAGCAGTCTCTAGTACATAGCCCTAAAATGATTTGAGTAATTTTACAAGGCTCATCATGGATCGAACTATATCTAATAAAGTTTGATTCATCCTTTCTGATACACCATTATGTTGAGGTGTATAAGGAGGTGTCCATTAAGATAAAATACCATTATCTCTGAGATATTTAAGAAACTCTTGGCTTAGGTATTCACCACCTTGAACAGAATGCAGTGTTTTAATAGTCTTATCAAGTTGCTTCTCTACTTCATTTCTGAATTCTTTGAACTTCTCAAAAGCTTCAAATTTATGCTTCATTAAGTACAAACATCCATATCTGGAATAATCATTTATGAATGTAATGAAGTAGGTGTATCCACCTCTAGCATGTATGGACATAGGACCACATACATCTAAATGTATAAGTTCTAGTACCTCTTTAGCTCTTTCACCTTTTCCTTTAAAAGACGATTTTATCATCTTCCCTAATAAATAAGATTCACATGTTTCATATGATTCAAAATCAAATGAACCCAAGTTTCCTAATTTATACAACTTATACATGCGAGTATTGTTTATATGGCTAAGATGACAATGCTATAAAAAGAGTGGATTAAGAGTATCAATTTTAATTCTCTTATTTTGAATATTGCAAATGAGGTTTGTATTATTCAACATATAAATTCCATTCTCAACATTTGCAGAACAGTAAAACCTACCATCTTTAAACATTGAACAACCATTGTTATTTATAGAAAAATTGAATCCTTATTCAATAAGACAAGATACTGAAATAAGCTTCTTATTTAAAATTGGAAAAAAATAGAAATTATTAAGTTCTAGTTTTAAACTAGAAGATAAGTACAAAATATAAGTTCCTACTTCTAATGCAGCAACTCGTGCTCTATTAGCAACCCTGATATCTGCATCATTCTTACTTAGCCTCCTCCTGTTAACCAGCCCCTAAAAATCATAACAAATGTGAGATCCATAGCCAGTATCTAATACTCAACTCTTATTATTAGAAACAACATTAGAGTTAACCTCAATCATAAAAATACCTGAAGAAGGTGCATGATTCTTTTTTACCAGCTCCAGATATTCCTTGTAGTTTCTCTTCCAATGCCCATCCTTATTGCAATGGAAGCAAATACCCTTGGGGTGTTTCTCTGTAGCTTTCTTACCTACACCTCCTTTGGGTTTTAGAGCTGGCTTCTTACCCTTCTTCTTGGTTGTGCCTTTTTTCTTGGCAGGTCTAGAAGAACTAACTACCAATGCTGCTTTGGCACTCTTCTTATTAGCATCTTGAGCATATTTCAACAAATTGATAAGCTCATGAATGGTAATTTATCCCTTATTCATTTGATAATTAAGCATAAATTGTGCATAACTATTAAGTAATGACTGTAGAATAAGGTCAATTGCCAGCTCTTATTTCAATCCAAAACCAAGACCCTCTAGCCTCTACATGTAACCATGCATCTTAATACCATGAAGGACTGTTGATTACCCCTTTACCATCTTGTACCTAAAGAGTGCTTTTGAGAGTTCAAATCTCTCAGTCTTTGCTTTTTCCTCAAAAAGCATTTTAAGATAAGTAGCCATAGTACGAGAGTTCATAGTCTCATACTACTTCAAGAGATCATTCTCCATAGCTCCTAGCATAATGCTGCTGGCCATCTCATCCTCTTACTTAAACGTATTGTAAGCATCTCTAACTTCTTCAGAGGAGTTTGCTATATGCGTGCATGGATAAGCTTTATCCAGTACATGGACTATATGTTTGCCTTTCAAAACTATTTTGATTTGGCGAATCCAGTCAATGTAATTGGATCCATTTAGTTTATGTTCAAGAATTCCGTGGAGATCAACTTTTCTTGACATATTATAAAATCTAGAGAAAAAGGAGAAATAGTGTGTCATTTAAAAATATCAGGTATTTAAAAACATAATAAGGTCTTTTATTAGTTTTTATCTCCCACTATCTTATTTCAAACTAATATCCCTCAATTACTATTTGGGAAGGTCGTACTTTACCTTCTTTAGTGGGTTAGTATCCAATGACCATTAAGCCCAATCTTGAGTATGCTTAACAAACTGAAACCTAATATCAATAGGTAGACATCTCTCATATCAATCATATCTCTATATGACTACTGAATCATTGGGTTATCAACTTTTCTTGATACTTATGTTATCTTGCATAACATAATTCCCCAAACTGGCCTATAAAACAGTTTAAATAAAATATTTTATTTAAATCCGACCCATTTTTTAAAACTTGGATATACCTCATGTTAAACAGGCTTGAGTATGCTTAACAACCTGAATGATAAGAAGCTCTCCACCCTTATCTTAGAAAATGAAAGGCCTTAGATTTATATTCCTTTAAAGGATTTATTTCCTTTTATGTCATAAAAAACATTTAAGGCAGGTATGTGCAATTGGTGTACCATGCATGGTCCTGGCTCATGCATGCTCATGCAACTCATACATACATCATTATAACAATTTATAATATGATGATTATGGAATTTTAAGTCTAAGGTCAAACCTAGGTTATGCATGATTTCATAAACCTAAAAAATTTGAAATAAGACTATTCGATTTCAAACTTGGCCTTAGAGTTTCCTCTTTTGGTCACGCCTTGCTCCTTTTACCTCTTTTAGATTCTTTTATAACTCTTTTACAACCTATGTAATATAATTACAAATTTTAATAGTAGAAACCCCAAGTTACATTTAGGGGGAGTAGATGAGAAGAGAAGTATAAAAGATTTTAAAGAAAAGGCAAGACTCGCAGGCCCTATTTACCAAAAATAATAAAATGATGCATATGCTCAATCATATTAGGCTAAGTCCATAATCACCATCATGCCATATAATCATCCATCCATACATTCAAAAATGCTTAAATAAATAATCTTCTCATAATTTCATTTCAGTTTTTCCATTTTAAAATTCAAACAAACTTTGACTTTTAAAATAGTTATTGGGCTTGCATTTGAAAACATATGATTTACATATTTTGAATTCTGTTTGAATAAATTATTTATTAAATTAAATAATCATCCAAATAGTAATATATTAATTATTTAATCACACTTTAAATATTAATATATCACTTAGAAATTAAAACAGAAGTCAAAATCAATAAGAATCCTTATCATGCTAAAATTGCTCATTTTAAAAGTTTTAATTCAAAAAAAATACTTATTAATCTCTAAAATTAATAAAATTTCATTTTTAAAACCTTTAATGTGTCTAAAACATTATAATATAAGAATTAAAAAACAATGAGTAATTAATATTGAAAAAGCCAAATATACCAAAATTGGACTTCCTATGCGCATATGAACATGATTTCCACAAAATCATGTTTAAATCAAATAATAATTCATTTAAAATGCTCCATCATCAAGTTAACACAATAAATAATTGTTTCATTACATTTTAAATAATTAAACAAGTAATAATCAAACAAGGACATTAACAATAACATAATAAAATCAATTCAGGTTTTCAATAAGAGCATGCGCAACATATGGATTTTTGTCTCATAAAATTTCCATATATGTATTCCGTTTCTCTTGATAGAAACCAAGTTAATTCAATGCAAAATAGGTGGTTAAAATTTCAAATCCAAATTCAAACAATAAAATATTTAAAATTGAAAATGTCGTAAGCCACAATGGTAGTTAAAAATTGAAATCTTATGTATTCTATGCATAGATTGCAACACCAAATCGCTCTGATACCACTATTGGTTGGCTCTGATACCACTCAGGGGCTATGAAATCTTCTCATAATTTCTTAGAACCAATGAAGGAAGGAGGAACCTGAAATTCCTTGTTCTGTTACCCTAAAATTTGTGTCAGATAACTTATAAAAACCTAATTAGGTTTTAGGTTACTTAAGTCATATGCATCTACATGTCACATGCTTCAAGCATGTGACTTGCATGTGCATGACTTAAAATTCCTCTAGAAGCACATGACAATCATGTTCACTTTATTTTAATTCATCACACATGAATAAGTCATGTAACAATCACATATTGACTATTAATTTATTTAATTCCGTCTAAATTCGCATATACCATGCATGTAGAACATGTCATCTTAAACCACTTGTATCTTGAGTTCTAGTCATCAGATTTTAGTGATCTTGGTATCAAATCAAAGCTCTTTTCATGATATTTCTAATGAACATAAAAGGTTTAAGTTATCTTATAACCATAAAACATTATTTTGTCAACATCCATTCATGATTATCATTCCTCTTACTTTTAGTGTGGAACCTTTTGGGTTCTTGACATGTTGGCAACATATGAACATATTATTAAAATTCATTTAATAACATCATATATAAATTAAGAGTGGTTTCTAGTCACACATCATGACTACCTAGATGTCAAGAGGTCATTAGCTTGATTACAACTCTTCTATATCAGATTCCATGCAATAAACTCCTTTCACCATTCACTATCTTATTTAGGTTTGAGTATGGATTAATGTCAACTCAATGCATAATCAAGTGTGTTAGATCATGCCCTAAATTTTATGTTTCATGTACTATAATCTTTATTCCTAAAATGCCCTTATGAAACTCATTCATCAATAGGCATTCTACTCTGGCCAGAGATTCCTCAATAAAGAATATTACATGAATCGATAAGATAAAACCCCTACATTTAATTTGGGGTGATGAATCCTTTATTGATAAACAAATACCTTCAACTACTTCACATTATATCGAACCTCCATGTTATGAATGCCTCTTATGGAGGAATAAAACATAGGTGTCAAAACATAGTGATACATAATTAAGATATCATTGTTATCTCAAGTCTTAATGATACTTGCACTACTGATATGAGTGAGATATATTTCACAGACATAGATCAATTATCCATATGAAATCTCATTGGCAAGGCCTCTAATGAGTCAGTCCCCTACTGCTCATCCACATGTTCACTTTAGACAACTCTTGTCAAGATGAATGAGAATCATCCTTAAAAGACGTATAACATGTGCTGATCTTAACCGCATTAATAATATCCAATCTTATTAATACATTGATTAGGGATAATTTAGATATTTAACATTTACATACAATAAGAATCTCAATTTGTAAACTCTTTATGAATTCCTTTGTACTGTTCCAATATCTTGGAATTCATTATTTAGTTAATAACCTTTTAAGCAAACTGAATAATGAATAATATCTTTTATTGATAAATCATTCAATTAAATACAATAAAACATGTTGCTCTACAGCATACACTAATACTATTAGGTGTTAGGCAACCCCTGAAGGAGATTATGCTCTTAAGGAGATTACCTCTTTGGTTAAACCTAATTTAGTTTTCTTAATTAAGACTATTGTTCATATTAATGTTATCAATAAATTAAGCTCTTAATTAGGCTTTGATGGTTGCTTTTGTGATGATAAAATTGATATATCATGTGGTTTAGTTCTACTTTAGTGTAATATGCATTTTGTAAAAATTTCTAATTTTTAGAATAATCATATTGATGCTTAGGTTTCTTACAATAATCAATGCTCATGAAAATTCATCGATTTTCATGATTTTCCTAAATATCATTACTGTAAAGAATCATGAAACCTTCTTAAAGCATTATTAAGGTTATAATGATCTCCTTGGTTAATAATAGGAGATTGTAATGATTTATTGCCTCTTAAGGATAAATTTAAGGGTGCTCTTCATCCTTCTAATTTAATAGAGTTACATGAAGTTACCTCTTCATGTGATCTTAGTAATATTCACATAAAGGAGCTAAAGTTTACTTGGAGTCATGGTTTAGGTTTGAATCATATTGTTCTTGAAAGGCTTCATATGGCTTTTTGTAATCATCTTAGGCTTGTCTTTTTCCTAATCAAATTCTAATGAATACTTCTTCTTCAATTTTTGATTATACACCTTTAAAGTTATATTTAGGTCTTAATATGCATCAAAAAATAGTTTGAAATTGAAAATTCATAGCTTGTTGATCTAGGCATCACTAAAGTGGTACAGGTAGCATAGACCTCTTTGATAAAGAGCTGTATTTTTTAACAAATAAAATCTTTGGTTTGACTTTATTATGTTAATAAGGCAGGTTCACTTCTAGTTTTTTACCACATATAAGATCGCTAAAGAAGAAAATTGAGTTATCTTCACTTGTTATGAACTATAATGATATTCTTAGCTTGTGTAATTCACTCAAAATGGTACTTGCTTAACAAGACTCATTTTGGAAGCAAAGGGCTAGTGTATTTCGGTTGGATAAAGGAGACTCTAATACTGGTTATTTTCATAAATATGCTTTCAACAAGAGATGCTAGAATCATATCATACCCCTCATGGATAATGATGGGAATTAGATTTTAGATTATGAAGGTTTGAAATTTTTTTTATCTCAAATTAATTTACTTTTTACTTTAATGACCTTAAGGAACATTATGACCATGTATCATCTTGTGTTGCTAGTAAAATAACCCTAGATGATAATTGCATTTTGCTAGCATCTTTTGAGAGTTTAGAATTTAAAAAGGCAATTGATCAAATGCATCATAAGGAAGCATTAGGATAAAATGGTATGAATCCTACCTTCAACCAAAAATTTTAACATGTATTAAGTGATGAAATTATTGTTAATTATGTTTCTTGGTTGAATGTTAGTGCATTTCAATCTTATCTTAATGATACCAAGGTTGTATCAAGGTAAAGAATTTAAGCACCTTTAAAGACTTGAGATCAATTATGTTATGTATTGTTTTATATAAGATAGTTTCTAAGGTCTTAGCTTATAGGCTTAAGAAACTTCTTCTATGAATCATCTCTATGTATCAATCAACTTTTGTAGAAGGACACTTAATTTCATATAATATTATGGTGGCTTTTGAAGTTTTTCATTAGTTAAAGGGGAAAAAAGTGCAATGGCATTGAAGATAAACATCTCTAAGGCATATGATAAGGTGGACTGAGAATATCTTAAGTAAATAATATTAAAGCTAGGCTTTATAAAGAGATAAGTGAATTTAATTATGTTGTGTGTGTCATTGGTAACTTATACAATCAATTTTAATAGGAAATTGATTGATCCTATCAACCCACGTAAAGGATTGAGGCAAGTTGATTCTTTGTCACCATATTCATTTATCTTGTGTGTTGAAAGTTTGATTAGTCTTTTTTCTAATACAAAGGGGAAAGGTTTGATTCATGAATTTAGAGTTAATCGAGGTGGACCATATATCTCTCCTTATTGTTTTATGATGATATTTTTTTTATTTTTTAGAGTAGTAAGTAAGAAACATCAGGAAATCGAGCAACTTCTGAGTATTTATGAGCAAGCTTTTAAACTAGTGGATAATTTCCATAAATCTGGTATCATTTTTAGTAGTAATATTGCAAATGATATAAGAGAGCATGTTCAGTCTGTTTTAAGGGTTGATATATTATTAAACCATAACAAATATCTAAGGTTTCCTTACTTGATCAGTAAGAATAAGCATCAAATTTTCCTTTATTGAGAAAAATTTGAATGCTTGGTTTACTTACTATTTAATAAAATGTTATCATTGGTAAACAAATAAATTCTTATAAAGAAGATTACATATGCTCTTTTAATATATACTACGAGTGTCTTTTAATCCTAGTCTTTATCTACAATGAGTTACAAAAAATGATGAAAAGACTTTGGAAGGGGTTGAAGGGTAATGGTGGTAGAAAAATTCATTGACCTTCATGAGATCATTTATGTATGGGAAAGAAGGATAGGGGTCTTGGTTTTCAAACTTTACATTATTTGAATATGGTTATGCTTGCTAAACAAAGTTGACATTTTCTTATATAGCCCACCTCTTTAACATCATAGCTCCAAAAAGCTAAATATTTCCCTAATGGGACTTCTTGGATGCTAAAGAAGGTAACAATTTATATTTTCTTTAAAGAGGTATTTTGTATACATAGGATCTACTTAGAAGGGGTCTTAAGAAATAAGTGGGAACTAAATCTTCTATTTCAATTTAGAGTGATCCATGGATTATTGATGATAATAACTTTCATACTACCTCATTATTTATAGAGGGAACTAAATATTTGAAAGTGAATGCTTTAATAGATAATACTATGAGAAGGTAGGATATTAATAAGATTAAAGCTTTGATTCCCTTTTATGTTAATTATGTCATTAGCATGCCTCTACGTTCTACTTGATTGGAATATCAATACTTATGGCATTTTATAAATAAAGAGATGTTCATGATAAATTTAGGATATAATGTTTTGAAGAATCTTTATACTGAATACTCAATTGTTTACATGTCTCGGTGATTGGTTGAAGCTTTGGAACTCTAGTATTCCATCAAAAGTAAAAATGTTTGTATGGCAAGTTTTCAAGAATATCACACCTTTCAAAGCAACTTTATGTTGAAAAGTTATTATCATGAAGGCAAATTGTTCATAATATAAAGGCAATAAGGATATGATACATGCTTTATTTTATTATCCTTATATTCAAGCATGCTAAAGAGGTAGTGTTGTGTAAATGCCTTTCAATGATATTTACATGAGTTTTTTTTAAATCACATGTACACTATATTATATAAGGTGGTTCTTTTATGTATCATGTTTATTATGGCGTGTTTAGGGGTCATATAATAGGTTGGTTTGGAATAATGAAGTTAGTAATGCATAAGTTATTCACAGGTAAGTAGTGTAACTAAGTCAAGATTAAGTGTGTAGCAAAGTGAGAACACAACAAAAGGATGGGTTATCAAAGGGTTGGCAATTAGAATAAGCTACAGGAAGGGCAATTTAAATGTAATGTTGATGCCTCAATCTTTCACGAGAATGGAAGGGTGGGTTATGGTGCTATTATAAAAAATAGTAAGGGAGATTTCATTTAGGCAATGGTTAGATCTACTATAGGTGTTTTTTAAAGTATAAGTGGTGAAAGTAATTACACTCTAAGAATGTACATGGCTTTTTTCAAGTAAGATCCAACAAGTTGATGGAAATTGATAACTGAAAAGTGCTTCAAGCTATTCAAATGCAAGAGGAAGATATATATGAGTTCTATTGTGTTATTTGAGATTGTTTCCATTTACTTGCAAAGTTTGCAAGTTTAACTATTGATTAGATTTCATGATAGGCTAATAAAGTTTATCATAATATTACTCATGTGTCTTATATTCACTCTTATCCTATTGGTTATAGTATTTGTTCCCACTTTTCTTTCACTGATTCTTTTTTCTAAAGCTAATACAAATAACTCTTAGTTCAGGTGTAAGGGGTAGCTTATTAATTGTAGGTAAAATAGTTATTTTTTACTTTGCTTGTTTATGTTTTAGTTTATTTCAAATATTAATGAAAGTGTATATTATCATGTCAAAAAAGTATATATTTAAAATGAAATTACTTTTATTAGTTAATAAGTTGATTAACCAACTAGCTTATAAATTTAGATGAATCAAATATTATTTAACTTGAACTTCATTTGTTTATTAAATAAGCATCACTAAATAAGCATAGAAAAATATTTAATCAAATCAAATTTTAAATAGTTCATGAATAATTTAACTCATTTATACCCTATTATCTATTATACATTGAATATATTGCTATTTCTATAATTTTTATTGAAAAAATTAATTTTGTGAACTTAAATTTTTAAATTTAGTTTATAGAGACATGTAGTTTTATTTTGTTTCTATGTAGTTTGTGGTTGTAGTCTTATTTATAGAAGATTATTTTCTTTTTATTAAGTATTATTTTTTAAATATCTTTATTGTGTGAGAGAGAGCTTAGAACACTTTTCTCTCTTCTTGAACTTTTACAAGAAAATATATTTTTCCAATAAGATTTGTTGATGGTATCAAAATAAATTTGTTCATAGATTGATCAATTTCTTGAAATTATATATTTTCATTCTCTTTATTATCCTGATTTTCTTTTTTCTTTTAATTATGGTGAAGACTATTATTCCTATAAGTTTCATTGTTATGACCATAAATAATAGTCATGATGAAAATTCTTTTCAATAGATGAATGTAGATACGCCAGACACTTCTTTGGTGAGTAAAAATTAATTTATGATAATTACATGGCTTGAAGCCATGTTATTAAAATTACTTTGATAGCAAAGGATAAATTAGGTTTCTTCATTGGTGGTGAAGTTTTAATTCCTAAATTGGATGTAAATGAGTACAAGCAATAAAAGAAATGTGATTACATGGTCTATTCATGAATCTTGAATTCAATTCCACTAGATCTAATTAATGGTTTTATGTATAATAAAAGTTTAAAAAGTTTATGGGGTGAGGAAAGTAATGAACTATTAATATTTAAAATCTAATGAGAAATCAATGTTATTAACAAAATAATTTGTTAGTATCATTTAATTATAAAGAAACTTTAGGATGAGTTGAGTTATGTGATTCATGCTCTTAATTACGAGTGTCAAAAGTGCACTTGTGTGATTGAGAAAAAGTTACAAAATATGGTAAGCCAAACTAGAGTCATATAAATTTTTAATAGTACTTAATGATAGTTTTGAAGTTGCTAAAAGTCAATTATTGTTATTTAACCTTTTGCCCAATATGAACAAGGTATACTCCTCCAGTTCTACAAGATGAAAAGCAATACCTAGTATGTGGTGGATTTTTAACTTTATCCTTCAAAGCCTAACCAAAGGATTTGTCACACCCGGCCCATACCCAGGAGGACATGCTCCCGTGACACAGACAGCGGCCCCCAGAAGAAGACCAGTGCCTGCACCACAAGGGATGCATCGTGCAGACGTCGTATGGGGACACGTTTCTAAGCGTAATGGTGGTCGTGCGACAAAAGCAACGTGATGCGCAAACATACCCTGGATAAACTTAACATACACTCAAGCAACATACAATAACAGGCAATACCGTATCTCATATATATATAACCTGTTATACAATCTGTGAGTGTGTATATAATACCACCAAACGCTATACAATAATTACATAACTACTGCCACCCTAGCTACACAACCAAAAGGGAATCGGAGTATGCCGCAGAAGTCCCGTACCAAGTCGAGATCAGTCTGTCTCAGCTGACGACCTCTAATCCTTCACTGTACGCTCACCCGTGGGCTCTGAACCTACGTTCATCAAATGACAAACGCTGAGATAAACTCAGTGGTGCTAGAAACACATATAAATAATCATGCAACATAGAGCAATTCATCATAAACATCTTATGCAATGCAAGTATCAATGCTCCTAACATTCTCCCTCATCCTTCTTTCTCTCATTCACTCTTGTTTTCCTATCATTGTGCACAGTCCTTTCGCACACACTGGATCCCGATAGGTACCGGTACTCATCTCCCGTAGGAGGCTATTTAACTATGGAGTGCTCTGCACTCGATCCTACTATAGGTCTCAAGACTCATCTCCCTTATTGGGAGGTTACATTTCTATTGATTCCCGAAGGAATCCCATTCATTATTGATCCAGTGTGCCCAGAGCTGAGCTCTGCCCTCGTTTTTTATTTTCTTTTCTCTCTTTCTTTCCTCATCATTCATCTCCATGCATGTCAGCATGTCATTACCATCAATTCATCTTACACACGAAAGCTTGGACAATTCAACACATCATCAAGCAAAGAAAACATCAATCTAAGCATCAAAACAGTAATCATTCATATAACACGCCTCAACGAGTAAGATACAAAGTAGAAATACAAGCCTAGACTTGGTTTAAGTCTCACGGCAACAGAAACAAGCCAAAGGTGGCTAAAAACATAAAATTGGCACTAACCTGAAAATCAAGTTACGTCTAGCGTAAGCCAGTAATCTTGTCTCTAATCGTGCCTAGCTTCTATTCTACGTTCTTGTACGTTAGGGATGCTTAGAATCTCTAAGGGGGATATTTGGTAGGGTTTAGGGATGTTTTAGCTAAAGGAAAAAGGAAAGAACTAAGGAAAAACCACCTGTCTTAACCCTTAAAAAGTCAATTTAACGTCGCGTACGTCCGTACGGATATTGGTACGCCCGTACCGACCCAAAACTTCTGACAAACCTAAATTCCTGCAAGCAACGGTACGCCCGTACCCCCATTTGGTACGCCCGTACGTACTCGATGTTACTGACAAACCAAAATTCCTGCGAGCTCGCGTCCGGCCGTACCGCCCTCTGGTACGCCCGTACGCCCTCCAGGACCTCAAATCCCTGTAGTTCCCCTGTCTCGTACGACCATACGACTAATCCGTACGCCCGTACCACTTCCTAAAATCCAACCTATGCCTTTTGGCAAGCCTAAACTCATCTGTAACTGTCACAAACTCCCTCACTAACCCTAAACACACTTCCAAAGCATACCAAATCATGTATACACGCCGTCCCCCATCCAACTGAGAAGACACGCTCCTCGATAAGGCGACGACACACAAGTCAAGCACATAAATTCATACATATTAACTCGTAGCAACTCATATACGCACAAGCACAAAACCATCATTGCATATTCATTCACGTAACATACATCATTCAATCCGACCATTCTACTATGCATATGCACACATAAATGCATAACTCCTAAGGTCTCTAATGCGGGTGTAACAGGATTTTAAGCCATAACTTTATTGCAATTATTGTAAGAAGGAAGGACATTTCAAGGACATATGTGATAAGTTGGTTGGGTATATTGAATAGCATCAATGTTTTAAGGAAAATTTTAATAGGAAATTTTATCAATTTAGTTCAACTAGCTCTGTTTCTAATGTTATTTATTAAAACAAATATCATAATGATATGCCACACAAGTTGGTGCATAAGCATATGAAAGTCAACCTTTACTTATTAATCCTCTTATTAATGATGTCAAAGAGGAATTATCTTTTGAGGACTTACATTGTGTGATCTCTATTATCATTCAATAAGAGTTACAAACATATTTGAAAGGAAATCCCTTAATGGAATCCAATTTAATGAATAGTAGCCTCAACTTTACAAGTACAACTTATATTCCATCTTCTTGCTTTACTAAAAATAATAATATAGTTTTGTGGTTGGTAGATATTGGTGCTTCTAATCATATGTCTTCCTTTTTTTCCCTCTTTTATAACTCTACTAAATTTACTCACCCAACTCTAATTTACTTGCATGTTGATCATTTTATGTCTATTACTCATATTGGTTCCATAAATTTACATTCTCATATAATGCTTACTCATGTATGTTATGTGCTAGCGTTTAAATATAACTTATTATCTATTAGTCATTAACCAAAATCAATAATAAAATAGTTATTGTTTTATCCTTATGAATGTCTTTTCAATACCATAGGAATAAAGACATTCTTGTTACTAGCAAACAAATGAATGGCTGATATAGGCATGATCATACTAATTTCTGTTTTACTTCTATTGAACTTTCAATTGTTACTACTTTTTCTATTTTCCACTTTCTTGTTGTAAATACCATTTCTCCTTGTAAGAATATAATGCTTAATAATGGAGATTTTTTTTCAACTACGTCTTCTAATTCATTACTTATGACTCCTAATTCATTACTTTAACATTTTAGATTAGGTCATGCTTCTTTTAATAAATGATCTCATATTCCTAAAATTCAAATCTCTCCTCTCAAAGATCATTTATGTCATGTATGTCCTTTATCTAAGCAACATTATCTACCTTTCCTTAAAAGTACTGCAACTACTTATCAATCTTTTAAGCTTATTCATATTGACCCTTGGGGGCCATTTTATTCACCTCTGCTTACTAAGGCATATTATTTTTTAACAGTTGCTAATGATTTCTCTTGATGTATTTTGACTTATCTTTTACAATTTAAGACTCAAGTTCATCATACTCTTATTCAATTTTTTACCATGGTTAAGACTTGGTGTCAAACCTATGTTAAAGCTTTTTGTAGTGATAATGAATCAATGTTTATTAATAAAGCTCTTTATGATTTTTTGCTTTTCTAAAGGTGTTCAAATTCAAAAGAGTCATCCTTGTTCCCCTTATCAGAATGGTGTTGTTGAATGGAAACATAAACATATTATATAAGTAGCTCACACTCTTCTTATTAATGCTTCTTTACCAATTCGATTTTAGTATGAATGTAATTACCACTTTTATCATTAATTTATTACCTTTTTTATTCTCCAATGACAAGTTCCTTATGCTCTTTTATTTCATAAGCCTCCATCATATTTCTTTTTTAAAAAAATTTATTATCTTTGTTATGCCACTCACACAAATCCTCATACACTCAAGTTTCATAATTATGTTATTCAATGTATCTTTTGGGTTACCCAACTAGGTAAAATACATATAAACTTTATAACCTTCTTATCAATTCAATTTTTATTAGTCAAAATGTTAACTTTCATGAGACATGTTTTCCATTTTATGGTTCTCCTTATTCTACCTCTCTTTATCCTTTAATTGTTGTTCCTACTAATCCTACTCCTAATAACTTTGAGATTTTTCTAGTTCATCTTTTACTTTTAAGTTTCATCTTTCATCTTTAATTTATTCAGGCTCATGTTCCTCCTTCATCCCTTACTCCTATTATTCATCGTAGCTCTCAGGTTCTTAACAAACCTAATTAGCTTTATGATTTTATTTTTCCTTTTTACTTCTTCTATGATTTCTTAACCTTTATTATCTTATTATTTTAATCCAAATTATTTATCTTTTCTTACACATGTAACTATGGATGTTGAACCTTTATCATATAATCAAGCTAAGCAAGACTCTTGATAGGTTTTAGGTATGTAAAAAGGGTTAATGGCCTTTGAAAATAATCACACTTGGGATTTGGTTTCTCTTTTTAAAGTTAAAAGGGGAATTGGTTTTAAATGAGTTTTTGAAATTAAGTGTCTTCATGATTGTTCTATTGATCAATTCAAGGAATTTTTGGTTACTAAAGGCTATAGTTAGGTTTAGGGTCATGATTATGCTAATAATTTTTCTTAGTTCTTACTATGATCAGAAAATAACCTTTGCATCAATTAGATATCAATAATGCTTTTTTGCATGCTTTTATTGATAAATAACTTTATATGCATCCTCCTTATTACTATCAAAAGGCCTTTTTCTTATCAAGTTTATTGCTTATAACATACTTTTTATGGCCTTCAATAAGTTTCTTGCCAATGGAATAGAGAGGTCACCCAAACTTTGCTTAATATGGTTTTGTTCAATCCATGCATGATAATTGTTTGTTCACTTCCCTTAAGAATAGTACTTTTTTAACCATTTTAGTATCTATTGATGATATCATTTAATTAATGATTCTCCTATTAGCATTTTTATTGTTAAAGTTTATCTTCATACCAAATTCAATATTAAGAACCTTGGTTATGCTTATTATTTTTTGGGATTGGAAATTGCTAAGTTTGATTTTAGTACTTACCTAAGTCAACAAAAAAATATACTTGACCTAATTATTAGTGTTGGTTTATCTTCAACTAAATTTATGCCCACTACTTTCTTAGTTAATGTCAAGCTCTTTTCTTCCCAACAACCTTTATATCTTAAACTAGATCAACATTATCGATTGGTTAGTAAGCTTCTTTATATTAATCTCATTTATTCAATTTTAATCTATGTTGTTCAGCAACTTAGCCAATATATGAATTTTCTAGTCAATTATATTGGCATGCGACCCTTTTACTTCTTCATATCTTTATTTAGTAATTTATTATCATGTAGATTATCTTACTACGATGTAGATTAGGCTTCCTCTTTGGATACTAAGAAAACTTTATGTTAGAATAAGAAAACAACGATAGATTTACAACAATAAATAAAAGTGATTTTTTGGAGTTTAAAACTTATATTCTATTCTATTGAAACTAAAATGTTTATAGCAAATAATTTAATAGATTTTTTACTTAAAACTAAAACTATTATAATTAGAAAAAAATTAAAATGAAATAAAATAAAATGACAACTAATGCAACTTTATTCTAAGATTTTTTGCTAGTCTTTATTTATTACATAACTAACTCTGAAGACTAATTCTTCATAGTTTAGAATTTGGACTACCAACTCTTTAACACTCCCCTTTGGAATCTAAATGACTAATATCAATCTTTTATCTAAGAATTTCATATCTTAGTAAAAAATATGCAAGCTAATTTTCGGATGAACAATAAACTAGAATCACTTTGTTGGACTGTTGAACTTCTCAAACAGGGTGAAATTTAATTTTAATATGTTTGCAATATGAACTAGATTTTTAGAAATTGATATTATCAAAAGATTATTATCATATTTGATTTTAAGTTGACCTTTTTTAAAAAAAACTAAGGCCTTCTAAAAATTTTCTCAACTAGATAGCTTGATTTACAACAAAGGTAATAGTAATATATTCATATTACCTTTTAAGTACATATTACCTTTTTAAAAAAAAACTAAGGCCTTCAAAACTCCATATTACCTTTTAAGTACATAAGAATCCTCATTGCTACTAAAAAAATGGTTATTAGATGGATAATATGTATATTTTGATAAGATGCTTATAATGAATAAAATATTTGGTTTAGTTATTATGAGATATAATAAGTTATCGATGAGACTTTTGAATAAACTTGTATAGCTTTATTTACTTCTTCATATGTTAATGTTAGGGTGCCCATAAGCTTGCATTCCTCAATTTGAAACTTTTTAGAATATTTGTTGCATATTTTTCTTGACATATAAAAATGTCATTCCTTCTTTGTTTCACTTCCATGCCTAAAAAAATATTGCATAAGTCCAAGATTTATCATTTTAAAAACTTATTTTATTCCCTTTTTAAAAGATTCAATGAAAACATATTCTTCTCTTATAATTAACATATCATCCACGTATAAGAAGAATAATAGAATTTTGCTTCTTTCTTCTTTAATGTATAAGGTTGCTTCATTATCACTTCTTTTGAACTTGATTTGTAATGAATGATTATCCATTCTACTATTCCAAGCCCTTGGTGCTTGCTTAAGGACATAAGGAGCCCTTTTTAGTAAATAAAAAATATTTTTCTTTCCAGAAATTATAAAACCATCAAGTTGCTCAATAGATTAAGCAATTGGTGCAAACATTTCTTAATAGTTTGCTCCTTGTTGTTAAGCATATCCTTTCACCATAAGCAAAGGATTATGTTTACAAATCAAACCATCAAGATTTAGTTTGGTTTTGAAACTTATTTGATTCCAAGCACATTGGATGCTCTAGTTCTTTCAATAAGCAATTATGTTTTATTTTTTATAGCATATTAATCTCCTTCTACTCATTTTTCTCCATATTAGGAAATTTTATGTCTCATGAAAGCTACCCAGTTCTGTGATAATAAGATTACACCTTTAATATACATCTTAAAGGGTTTTTATACTTCTAACTAGAGCATCATCAAAAGATTCAACATCTACTGTATCTAATGATTGATTATTGATTTTAGATTATACAAACTCAATATGTTCTAGTTCTAGAATGCTATTTCATTAAATTTAAAATCCCTACTTACAAGAATTTTGTTAGCTTTCAAACAATAAATTTGATAGCCTTTTGTAATTAGACTGTAACCAATAAAAATTCCTTTTTCTTCTCTGCTATCCAACTTATTTCTTTTCTATTATGGAATTAAATAAAAACAACTACAACTAAACATCTTGAAATAATGTATAGATGACTTCATATCAAACTAAGCCTCATATGGAGTTTTTTTAATAAGAGCTTTAGTAGGTAACCTATTTAATAGATACATCAAGGTTTTTAACCTCAAAAAACTTCGATAAACTTTTTTCAAACATTAGGTAGCAAACCATCTCCAACACTATCCTATTCTTCCATTCACTAACATCATTTTGTTACGATGCATAGGGAATAATAAGCTGGTGTTCTATTCCTATATCATTGCATTGACTAAAAGTGTATTTGGTTCCATTATCAAATCTTAACATTGCAATCTTATAATTACATTAATTCTCTATATAATTTTTAAATATTTGAAACATAACATAAACCTCCCTTATAGCTTTGAGCAAATAGACCCAAAATATCCTCAAAATATCATCAATGAATAAAAGAAAATATTGAGTATCATTCATTGATAAAATTGATATAAGTCTTTATACATCAATGTATACAAGCTATAATCTTTGAGAAGCTCTTTAAGCTTTACCTTTCAGAAATAGAAGTCCAATCTTTTTCCCTAATTTGCAAGCATCACAATCATATGCTTTAGTTTTGAATTTTGGAATATTATGAACAAGACCTACCTTTTGAGTTTATTTAAACTTCAATGATTATAATGTCCAAATCAATTATGCCATAAATTTGAACCACTCAAATTTGTTCTTGTATAAGTTGTAACTTCATTCCATTCCATAACAAAGCTCTTCTTTTTCATATTGACAAAGAATAACTCAACTCTATTATAATCAAAAACAATGTAGGTATTATCTTTAAATTCAAATGAAAAACCCTTCTCTAATATTTGCCCAACACTTAGCAGATTTTAACTAGGTTTATGTACATATAACAAATAAATAATTAAATTGATACCTAAAGAAGTTTTAACTTCAATCATACCTTTGCCTTTCATATCCAAGAGATGCTTATTACAAATTCTGACTATGATTTTGAAGCTTTTATCAAGATATTTAAAGATTGCTACATTAAATGTCATATGGTTGGTAGATCCATTATTAATAAGTCAAGAATTTTTTGTCTACTCTTTAAGAACATGAAATAATAAACATTTTCTCCTCCTGAATGTCTAGCTTAATTGCCTATGCTTGTTGATTACTTATAGCCTTTCTTTTGCATACCTTAGTGATGTGTCTAAGAATTTGCAATTACCACATATTACATCAGACGTCACACTAGTAATATTTCTCCATATGCATGGTCTTTTGACAATGCTTACAAGGTGAAATTTTATTCTTGCTATCATAGTCTTCATTTTATTCTTTATCACTTCTAACCTATTTGTTACTTTTGATTTTGGATTGATTTTATCCTTAAAAAGCTTTTTCAATAACTTTTTCATCCTATATAACTTGCCTTTGCTCTTATGCTTGAAAAGCACTTATCAATTCAATCATCGAAATGTTAGAGAGATCCTTGGAGTCTTCTCAAGAAGTGATTATAGATTCAAACTTTTTAAGAAGAGTTACAAGCACCTTTGTAACAATTTTGTAATTTAGAAACTCTTCACCTAGCAAATGAATTTGATTAATAATTATAGAGATTCTATTAAAGTATTTATAGATAGATTAATCTTCCTTCTCACTTGAAGCTTTCAAACTCCTTTTCAAATTTAAAATTTGCATTTTTCTTGTTCTATCACTTCCTTAAAACTCCACTGTTTATTTGTCTTAAGCTTCTTTAGCAGTCTTACATGCCATGATTCTATAAAAGACTAAATCTCCTAAAAATTTTGAATAACAAGTGTGATTTTGAACCTTTTAATTTTTTCTTCTGTATTAGCTTTGATTTGAGTCAAGGTTGGATCTCTTAGTAATGAAGGCATAAGTTTGTCTTTAACTACAACCTTGTAAAGATTAAAAGGTTCCAAATGCAATTACATCTTTATTGAATAAACATGATAATTCTCATCATTAGAGATTTATGAAGTAAGTAAAGAAAGATTACTATTGGTTGACATTTTAAGGTTCAAAGAACTTTGTTTTGATCTTAAAAGGACGTAGTTTCAATACCATTATTAGAACAAAAAAATAACCATAGATTTACAACAACATATAAAAGTGATTTTTAGAGTTTTAAACTTATACTTTATTCTATTAAAACTAAAATATTTATAGAAAATAATTTAACAACTTTAACAAATTTTTTTCTTAAAACCAAAGTTGTTACAATTGAAAAATAATAAATTAAAATGAAATAAAATAAAATGACAACTAATGCAACTTTATTCTAAGATTTTTTATTAATCTTCATACACTGCATAACTAACTCCAAAGGCTAATTCTTCATGATTTAGAACCTAGACTACTAACTCTTTAACATTTTGACTAGTTTTTGCATCTTTATTGGCTTTAATTTGATCTATTGGAAGACAAAAAAAAATGAAAGATAGTTTTGTGTTCCTCCATGGAGGCTAAATATTGCAACATGACTACTATTGTATATGAGTTGCAATAGTTGTTTTACCTTTATCAAGATTTCAAATTATATTTATCTTTACTTGCTACTTTATATTGTTATAACAAGGCTACTTTACATATTGCTTTAAATCTTATCTTCCATGAGCACATCAAACATCTTGATATAAATTATCACCTTGTACATAATTAATTAAAAGTTGATTTTATTCATATTGTTCATGTTCTTTCTTCTTAACAGTTAGTTGATTTGTTTACTAAGCAATTGTCCTTTGCTTCTCATTGCATTATGATTTTTAAGTTAGATATTCTTTCTTTTAGTCACTTGACTCCAACTTAGTTTGTAAAGACATGATTTTATGTTATTTCTTTATGTACTTCATGGGTGTAATCTTGTTTGTTAAAGATCTTTTTCTTCTTATTGTGTATTATTTTTTAATTCCCTTTATTGTACAAGATAGAATTTATAATAATTTTCTCTTTTCTCAAACTTTCACAAGAAAATATATTTCTTTTATTATATTTGTTCATAGTTAAATTTTAAATATTTACATTATCAATTGTATATTATCAATGCTTATTGATATATATGCATGTTACTATTACTAGTTTGAATACAGTTTAGAATAGGATTAAATGATAAAAATTTACATATATTAACTAATCAAAAAATTAATCGATGAACCCATCATTTAAGGAGGAAATTTCTACTTCTATCCTTAATCTTTTGTTGAACTTTTGAAACAATTATCAGCAATTTTCAAAAACATCCTACTATGTTTTAATATCCTTATTAGATAAAATATCAGTTAAATGAATATGTTTCATTTAAAAGAATATAAAAGTTACAATAAAAGTGAATTTCTTAATAATTCATTGTCATTTGACCTTAAGTATTCTTAAAACCGCAGCAAACCCTTCAGTTGGTTATCCTTATAAGTTTTGAATTATTATAAGTTAGTAATTTAATTTTTACATTTTTTAGAAATTATATATAATATCTTTAAATAATAATTTTAATAAAAATAAAAATAAAATTGAAAAAATACTTCTCATAACATAATATCATATGAAATCTAAATAGTATATAGTAATTTAAAAAATCTTATTGTTTAATGACCCTATAAATATTATTGTTGAAAGCTTATTATAATGTTTCTTTAAAAAAAGCTACTCTTCTTTTTATGTACACGGTTTTGCTTTTCGTGACTTTTAAAAGTTAATTTTTAGAATTTTTATGTTAATGTTTTTTATTTTAAATTCATTAGTGAATTCAACGTTTAGTTTTAGATCACTATATAAATAATTAACAGCTCATAAATAAATAAATAGAGTATAACAATTAAATATTAGTCAAATAACATTAATACTTTTTAAATTAATTATTAATATAAAAATACAAATATTCATGAAAATAATATTTTTATTAATAATTTTTATTTTTTAAATAAAAATAAATTATTTTATAATTTATATTTATTAGATTTATTTAAAGTTTAATTAAATTTATTTAAATTTATGATACATCAAACAATTAATTCAAATTTTTTTAATTATAAATAAATCAAACTTAAATGAAATAAAGCTGGATTGAGGTGGAGTGATAGAAAGCTGTAGTTTTAATAGAGATGAAAGGGATCAAAATAATGTTTAAATGAACAAAATCTTGGGATCCAAGTTTGATAGGTTTGAGGGTCCATCAGTTAAAAACAGAAAAAAGGAAAAGGAGAAAAGGAAGCCTAAACCACCAGGCAAGCTAAAACTACTCCTAAACAAAGGCTTCACACATAATATTTATGGGTCGGTTGAATTTTGTAAACCCTCTTCTCCTCTCTCTCTCTATGTTTAGATCTTCTCAAAATTCATAGAATTACTTTATTCAGAAATTAAAATTAAGTTGGAACATAATTATTGAGACATTGTCCGAGGTCTGATTGCTACTTATCATTTTGGTCGCGTCCAGCAGCTGGCAGTGGCTGCTTCTATATTATCTCTGCTTTACGTCTTATCTATACGTACAATTATTTAGTCTTTTCCAACACATTTAACATCTGTAAATAAGAATTTTTTTAAATAAATATTACATGATCGAATAATACTGTCTTTTAAAATTATACAAGATGTGGATTTAATATGGATAAGAGAAGATTCTTGAATAAACCCTTTTTATATCTTTCCATCTAATTGGACCACCTTATCACTTAAATTGGATTTAAGCAAAAATTAAAATATTTAAACCTAATGTATTATGTAGTATATAAAAAAAACAATCACAGAAATAAAAATAAAAATAAAAAAAACTTCTACTTCGAGGTATTTGGAATGGTACTTGAAGACGTTCATACTACTAATAATTGCTATCTTTTAATATTATCATTTATTTGTAACTACATTATGTTCTTTACTAGCAGTAATAAAGTTCAAAGTGAAAAGGTTTAGAGATGAGTTCAATTGAAACTTATGTATCAGTCCTGGAAAAAGATTAAGACTAGAATAGAATGCCTTGCTGATCTACGAAGCAAGCAATATTAACAAATCACTTAATTAACTTGCGAGGCGTGAAAGGAGAATTTATCAAAATGTGCACGTAAAACACAAGATGGTGTGCCTAATGAAAGCAAATGGATGCAGAATATGCCCTGCCAGCTGCCACCTTTTTTGTTATCACCTTCTTTTCCTCTTTCACCAAATCAAGAGCTAAATAAGTTTTGTACGAATCACACATGTCTATAAAATCATAAATTTTAATTTTGAAAATATTAATCTGAGTCTCAAAATGGGTAAAAATAAGCAATTTATTTCTCTTCAAAGTTGGATGACTTGATTGCTCAATTTTCTGTATTAATGTTGATGTTAAACGAGAGGGTGGCAGCCAATGTATACATACAAGCAAGAGTAAAAAGAAGAAGTTGGGGAAATCATAATTAAAATGGCAGCCACAGGGCAGTTGAACAATTTGTGTTTATTCTACTCCAGATCTTGTTTCCACCTTACTTGATTTTAGCCTTTGCAACCTGAAGTTAATATTCCTTGAGATCATGCACGTCTGCGTTGGCATATTCAAAAGAAATTATAATACGGCAATCTTAGATTTTGAAGTCTTGCTGCATTAACTTACCATGAAATGATGCCGCCATGACCATATTTGATATATATATTATTATTACTGCGCAGTTGAATAATGAGAGACAAGCTTAACTAATCCAATATTTAAAGGCCCCGCTTTAGATTAAAGTATAATAAAATCATGCAATAATGCTGTTGTATGCTAGCGAAATCAACTGTTTTTATTGTCTTGCTTCTTACCTTGTAGCGCAAATCAAGGACTATATGTTTTCCCTCATGTCTTTGCTATTTCAGAAGCCAGTAGATAGCTGGAGAGATCAACTCAACAAGTGAAAGTATTCCAGTGACCAAATCAAATCAAGATGCGAGGGAAGATCGGCTATCTGGGTATAATAATATTTGGTCTTTTAGCATTTATTAGCTCAGCAGAAGCTCAGTTGCAGATGGAGTTTTATGCTAAAAGCTGCTCAAATGCTGAAAAAATTGTTCTTGATTTTGTCCATGACCATATCCATAACGCTCCTTCTTTAGCAGCAGCCTTTATTAGAATGCACTTCCATGATTGTTTCGTCAGGGTAATATGTCCACATTTTCTCTTTCTTTTTGCTTGATCTTCTCTTCTTGCATATTATACTGTCAATGTATTATTATATCTGTTTATGTTTTGTATTTGTCAGGGATGCGATGCATCTGTGCTACTGAACTCCTCTTCGACTGCTGGTGAACAACCTGAAAAGGCTGCTCCACCAAATCTCACGTTAAGAGGATTTGACTTCATCGACAGGGTGAAGAGTCTGCTAGAGGATGAATGTCCAGGCGTAGTTTCTTGTGCAGATATCATTACTCTGGTTACCAGGGACTCTATTGTTGCTACTGTATGTATTAACTGAAATTAACATCAAACCAAGATTTTGTTAGATTTACTTGTATACGATGACAATATTATCTATGAAATTCTATACATTTTCCCTATTCATGTGGATAGGGAGGACCATTTTGGAAAGTTCCAACTGGTAGAAGAGATGGAGTGATATCAAGAGTGTCAGAGGCCACTGCCATTCCAGCACCCTTCGCCAACTTCTCTACTCTGCAAACACGTTTTTCCAACCAAGGACTTGACTTGACAGACCTTGTCCTGCTCTCTGGTATTTCTTTAAGATCTGATCCATGACCAGGCCTATTTGTATAATTCCTGGACTAACCCTCTATCAAATTTACTGACCCATGAGCCCTTTTTGCCGGATCGTTTCAGGAGCGCATACAATTGGGGTGGCTCATTGTTCAACAATATCAGACAGGTTATATAACTTCAACGGAACTGGCCAGGCAGATCCAAGTCTCGACAGTGAATATGCTGAAAATCTCAAGGCAAGAAAGTGCACATCTCCAAACGACAATACCACCAAGATTGAAATGGATCCCGGAAGCCGCAAGACATTTGATCTTAGCTACTACTCACTTCTGCTGAAAAGAAGAGGCCTGTTTGAATCGGATGCTGCCCTGACAACAAATCCTGTCACCCTGTCTTTTATCAAGCAACTGCTCGACGGCTCCCTGGAAGATTTTTATGCTGAATTTGCCAAATCCATGGAGAAAATGGGTAGAATTAATGTCAAAACTGGTTCTGACGGTGAGATCAGGAAGCACTGTGCCGTTGTTAATTAGAGATACTATCAGTTGGCCAATTTCTTTTGGGTAAAAAAATTTCAAAATTCATTAAAAAAAATTTTAAATTTGATATATTTTTTGGATTAACTGCTATTTATAAAACCAGCGGCGAACTAATGAAATTAAAATAATAATAATAATAATAATAAATATTTATTATTATAATAATTAACAATTAATAATAATAATACTAATTGATAATTAATAATAATAATAATAAATACATAACTATTCCTAATAATAATAATAATACTATTATTATTATTATTACAAATACTACTAATATAATATAATTTTAAATATTATATTATTATTAATATTAAAATTATTAACCATCTATTTTATAATCATTAAAATATTAAATTATAAATTATTATTATTTATAATCTCAATTTCAACAATTATTATTAATAATTATATGTAATTTTTTTTATCATTATACTATAATTATTTCATATTATTTAATAATATTATTAATACAATTAATTAGTTTATTTTATTTTATTTTATTATTAATACAATTATACAAATATGAGTCATATTAATATTATTAATTATTATATAAATAAAATAAAAAAATTATATTATAATGATAAAAAATGATTATATGTAATTATTAATAATAATTTATGAAATTGAGATTATAAATAATAATAATTTATATTTTAATATTTTAGTGATTATAAAATAGATGGTTAATAATTTTAATATTAATAATAATATAATATTTAAAATTATAGTATATTAGTAGTATTTGTATTATTAATAATATTAATAATAATAATATTAGAAATAGTTACGTAATTATTATTATTATTAGTATTAATTATTGTTATTATTAATTATTATTATTTTTTTATTATTATGTATTATTATTTATTATTACAATAATAATAATAATAATTATTATTATTATTATATTAAGTTATAGAGTTTTTTTTTATTTTTTTACCACATCATGTCATTTGGTTTATTTCGTTGCTATATCATCGGACCGCGGTTAAAATGATGGTAAATCTAACAAATACATCAAATTGAAAATTTTTTTTCTATTTGTATCAAGAATTTTGAAACAAAAAGGGGAATTGCCCTGTTTGTCCAAATTAATTGCTTGGTGTGTTTGTGAAATAAGCGTTTTTGAGTGAATAAATTAATCTGAAATCATCAGAGTCAATTGTCAAGTTGTCATATTTTTATTGTTATTGTCGAACATGTTAGATGTATTTTTAAGGCTTTTGTACTCTCGTACGTTGTAACTTGCAATTTTTTTTAACCAATTTATTTTCTTCTTTTTGGCAAATTTTTCTTCGTGTAAGCGCAATAAAATAAATAATCATACCTTCTTCTTCATTATGGTCATTAATGATTGTAGATATCAAAAAATTTCAAATTAATTTTTAGATCAATTAAATAAATATTTTTGATCTATGAAATTAATTGGATTAAATAATTATTTTAATCTAATAAATGAAATATATTTTATGGGTCAATTAAATAAACATTTTTGATCTATAAAATAATTAGATTGAATGATTATCTTAATCTAATAAATCAAATGGATTTTAAACCAATCAAAATTATCTGGTTTATTATCTAAAATTAAATTATTTTAATAGTAAAATAAATACTATTAAAATAATAAATAAATGAAGGGATAATTGTTTTAAAGTGAAGATAGGGGTTAAATCTGTAAATTCATTCTACTCCAAATTACTATAAATAGGAGGCCTCCCTTCACTCCAAAGAAGACACATTTTGGAAGCCAGAAGCCAAAAGCAACAAGAAGCTCACAAGTTGCAAGCTCTCCAAGCATTCAAGACCTCAAGGTGTTCTTCAAGATCAAAGGTGTTCTTCAAGTTCATCAAGGCGTTCAAGGAGTCCATCAAGGTGTTCATCAAGGTGTTCTTCATCCAAGGTGAAATTTGATTCAATGTGAAATTTGATTCAAGATCAAGCCCCTAAAGCACTTGAATTGTGTTCTTCACCAAAAATCAAGTTTAATTCAAGATCAAGCTACAAAAGCCCTTGAATCAAGTTCTTGCTTCGAAATTCGAATCGGAGGATTTAAATTCTTT
>CANYBF010396577.1:0-29444 GCA_948192965.1 Dalechampia spathulata
AATCATCCATCCATACATTCAAAAATGCTTAAATAAATAATCTTCTCATAATGTCATTTTGGTTTTTCCATTTTAAAATTCAAACAAACTTTGCCTTTTAAAATAGTTATTAGGCTTGCATTTGAAAACATATGATTTACATGTTTTGAATTCTATTTGAATAAATTATATATTAAATTAAAAAATAATTTAAATAGTAATATATTAATTATTTAATCATACTTTAAATATTAATGTATCACTTAGAAATCAAAATAGAAGTCAAAACCAATAAGAATCCTTATCATGCTCAAATTGCTCCTTTTAAGAGTTTTAATTCAAATAAAAAACTTATTAATCTCCAAAATTAATAAAATTTCATTTTTAAAACCTTTAATGTGTCTAAAACATTAAAATACATGAATTAATGAAAGAAATGAGCAATTAATATTGAGAAAGTTGAATATACCATAATTAGACTTCCTATTCGTATATGAACATGATTTCCACAAATCACATCCAAATCGAATCATAATTCATTCAAAATACTCCATCATCAAGTTAACATAATAACTAATTGATGCTTTATATTTCCAATAATTAAACATGCAATAATCAAGAAATAACATTAAGAATAACATAAAAAAGCTATTTGGGTTTTCAGTAGGAGCATGTGCAACATATGAATTTTTATCTCATACATTTTCCATATATGTATTCAATTTTTTTTTATAAAAACCAAGTTAATCTAATGAAGAATAAGTGGTTCAAATTTAAAATCCAAAATCAAACAATATCCTTTCAAAATTGAAAAAACTACAAGCTACAATGATAGTCAAAAACCAAAATCTTATGTATTTTATGCATAGATTGCAACACCAAAATGCTTTGATACCACTGTTGGTTTATGAAAACATGTTTGAAAGTTGAAGGTATAATTTAAAACTTTTTTAAAACACATTTTACAATAAATATAGCAATTCTATTCATAGAATGCATCAAACATAGAGAAGATTATCAAAGAAGAGATTGAAAAACTCACTTTTAAGCAAATCTCCTTCTTTCTTGTCCTTTTGAAAAGTTGTAGCAAACTTTTCAATCCTTAAGGCAGAGGATCTCTAAATTAAAACCAATGGAGTAAGGAGGCCTCCAAAATTCTATGTTATAGTAGTACTAAAAGTTGTGTCAGATAACTTATAAAAACCTAATTAGTTTTTAGGTTACTTAAGTCATCTGCATGTGCATGTCACATGCTTTAGGCATGTGACTTGCATGTGCATGACTTAAAAACATTCAAGAAGCACATGAAAATCATCTGCACTTCTTTTTAATTCATCACACATGAATAAGTCATGTGACAATCACATATTGACTATTAATTAATTTAATTCCATCCAAATCCGCATATATTATGCATGTAGAACATGTCATCTTAAATCACTTGTATCTTGAGTTATACTCATCAAATTTCAGTGATCTTGGTATCAAATCAAAACTCTTTTCATGCTCTTTCTAAGGAATATGAAAAATATAAGTTATCTCATAACCAAAAAACATTATTTTATCAACATCTATTCATGATTATCATTCCTTTTACTTTTAGTGTGTGACCTTTTGGGTTCTTGACATCTTAGCAACATATAAACATATTATTAAACTTCATTTAATAAAATCATATGTAAATAAAGAGTTGTGTCTAGTCACACATCATGACTACCAAAATGTCAAGAAGTCATTAGTTTGACTACAACCCTTCCATATCAGATTCTATGCAATAAACTCCTTTCACTATTCACTATTCACTATCTCATTTAAGTTTGAGTATGGAATAATGTCAACTCAATGCATAATCAAATGTGTTAGATCATGCCCTAAATTTTATGTTTCATGTACCATAATCTTTATTCCTAAAATACCCTTATGAAACTCATTCATTAATATGCATTCTACTCTGGCCAAAGATTCCTGAATAAAGAATATTACATGAATCAATGAGATAAAACCCTTATATTTAATAAGGGGTAGTGAATCCTTTATTGATAAACAAATACCTTCAAATACTTCACACTATATCCAACCTCCAAGTTATGAATGCCTCCTATGGAGGAATAAAACATAGGAGTTAAATATAGCGATCCATAATAAAGATAAAATTGTTATCTCAAGTCTTAAGGGTACTTGCACTACTGATATGAGTGAGATATACTTCACAAACACATATTAATCATCCATATGAAATCTCACTAACAAGGTCTCTAATGAGTCAGTCCTAAACTGCTCATCCACATGTTCACTTTAGACAACTCTTGTCATGATGAATGAGAATCATCGCTTAAGGAAGTATAACATGTGTTGTTCTTAATAGCATTAATAATATCCATTCTTATTAATACATTGATCAAGGATAATTTAGATATTGAACATTTGCATACACTAAGAATCTCATTTCATAAACTCTTTTATGAATTCTTTTGTACTGTTCCAATATCATGGAATTCATTATTTAATTAATAACCTTTCAAGCAAACTAAATAATAAATACTGCTTTTATTGATAAATCATTCAATATTAAATTACAATAAAACATGATGCTCTAAAGCATACATTAACATCAACTACATATGCATAGTTATACCAATTATGTTATCCATACAAGCGATGGCATAATTAGTTTATTTAGTTGTTCTACAATCTATATTGTTATGCATATTTGTAGATAATTAATAGCTCTTTGATTGTAAATCATTTTATTGGTATAACTTTTTAACTTTAAACAATTCTACATATATCATGTTTTGTACTAGTGTTATATACTTAATTGCTTCCTAACTTTTACATGCAATCAAACCCTTTTTAAGATTACAACCGTGTTTAAAGACTAATTAATTTAGTTAATGATGCATTCACCTTAATACAATCACTAATTTTCTTTTTAATTATGGTGAGATTTATTACTTAGTTTAGTTACTTTAAGAAACATATATACTTGTTGAATTAATTGAACTTAAATAACTAATTATATCTAAAGGTTCCTATATACCATCAGCTACACATCTTAGATGAATTCAGATAAATTTTAAACAATATTATTTAGAATTTAAGGTCTTACAGACTAAAACAAGTATCCAAGCATGTTTCAATTACACACTAAAAATTTTAAAATAGTATATCAACTTCCTATCATGAACCCAAGAATGAGTTTTCCTCCTTAACACATTCATACACCATATGGTTGCATACATGTATTAATATTAATAGCTTACCTTTCTTTTAATTAAGATAAACTCTTCCTTCACATAAAATTCTTATGCTTGCCATGTAAGTAAGGGTTCTTAATGGTTAAGCAAACCTTTCTCTTTCCTAATATTTTTCTTTAAGGCCTTTAATAACTTTGAATTTTCAATAACAAATCCATCGCCTAAGAAATATGCTCATTCATCCACTACTTCCTAAGGTGACACTTCTTCATCTCATATATAAACTAAATCTCTCTCCTCCCTCTTAGTAATATATATTTTAACACCTTTAGCAATTACAAAATTAATTAAATAATAATCACCTAGTTATATAAAAAATCTCATACCCTTAAGTTTAATAATATACATATATTAATTAGATAATTCCTTAAGCTTATAATTCAACCAACCTAATACACCTTCTACACTTAATATCTAAATTTTTTCCAAACTCACATATAAATATCATTGATTAATCTAATAATTTCATCATAAAAATTCATAATATAACTTGACGTAACTATGATCATGACTTAGATAATAATAATAAAAGTAGATATGATATATAAAATGTTATGGTAGGAGTAATAAAAATTTTTAATGGATAGATAATGTCATTATCATATACCTTGCATCCTTAATTTACAACACCCACTTTTTCTTATTATGCTTATAAACATAAATTGTTTAAGTTATTGTAAACTCAACCAAAACACCAATTGTTTCTGTTTTTTATAAAGAAATAAATGAGAATCATTCTTAAGCTTTAAAAGTTGAGTTTGGTTTCTCCTTAGTTGCATTTTTATTGTAGCTTTTGAAATTTCATAATAGATTTATTTTCTACTTTAATTTGAAATCATGCTCATATGATAAACATTAATTTAAAAGCATGCTTATACCATAAACATAATCAACCAACCCAACTCAATCCTTAAAGCATCAAATATAAGGAACTAGAACTTGTCAAATGGCATGTGTAAGGATTCATCTATAACTAGTTTTGAAGTAAGCATTATAGGGTATAATTTTGTAGTAGTTTTAAGTAGGTATGATAAAGAAGGTATAAGGCATAATTTTATAGTACTTCTGAGTAGGTATGAAAAAGAAGCATAAAATGTGCACAATGTTACCTTCTAAAAGCAAAGGTCAAAAAATGTCTACATGTTGTCTTAGAATAGTTACATGAATCATATCTCCCTACATGTTAGACTATTAAGTAATGTTCTAAATAAAATAAAACCTTTTCTTAATTTGTACTTGCGTGTCAATTAAAAGAACTGCAAAGCTATAAATATGGTTTGGATTATTAGGATTAAGAAAATTTCAAGCTCTAGCAATGCGCACCCTTATCTTAGTGTTTTTAGTGGTTGCCTCAATACATGCTAAAGTAATGAAAGAAATCATCCTCAAATATAAACAAAGGATGAAAATGGTGGAACATTATAGTACATTTTAAATGTTAACTTTTAAAAGTTAAAAATAGTAAACATTACCTATTGCAACAAACAAAGGATGAAAATGGTGGAACATTATTGTACACTTTAAATGTTAACTTGTAAAAGTTGAAAATAGTAAACATTACCTATTGCAATAAATAAAGGATGAAAATGGTGGAACATTATAGTGCACTTTAATGGAAACTTGAATTCCTACTTGCCACCCAATCATTGTTTCAGGGCGTAGTATTGTGTAATCCTTGAATTCTTGTGTAAACATGATTGATTAATATGTTTAGATTATGAAAATGGGTTTTGGTTACATGCAAAGTTGAATTATGGCATAAAAATGTCGAAAGGGTCATCGAGGAGGTAGCAAAGCATGTTACTTGAATATATTACATGTATATGGCTTTAAAGTTTAATTATATGTTCTGTATACTAGCTAATTAGACCTAATTTTATATGTAACATGTATATCAATGTCAATGTAAGTTAGAGGTTGAAATGGTTAAGGTATGCATGAAGAACTTCATAAGGTAACATGTGAATCATAATGTGCAAGTTATGTGACTTTTATGTGTTGTGAGAGATATGAATAGATAATGGTAAATCTGGATATATTACTTATATATATGAATTAGGAAAACATGTTCATACATTAAAAGTGACTAGATGACTAGGTTATGATGGGGGAAAGAATTATATAAGTTAGTGGTATGATGGAAATGTGCATTTTAATGTAGCATGTGAAAAAAGTCATCCTATATGGGTTGTTTGCATACCAATTTTCATATGAGACATAAGATATACATGTGCCTTATTCCATAAGAGGTAAAGAGGTAAATTTATGCAAGTTCATGCATGATGCTTGCAAGTTTCATGTAAGTGTGACTTAAGTATGCAAATAGTGCATTTTTGGTAACTTCTTTAAGGTATGTGGCCTTTTTTATTTTGGCAACCTAAATAAATGAAACAAATTGCATGTTATAGCTTAAATTAAATATTTATGAGTCTAGTTTATGATGGTATATGGCATGTTTATGTTAAAGGCCAAGAATATTATCACACCTAGCTCATACCTGCAATAACATGCTCCCGCAGCATATACGACGACCGTCCAATGGAATACCACCATATATACTGCAAGGGATACAGAATACATACAAAAATTAAGTTGTATAGGGACAATACATATAATGGTGGTACATATCTTACAGCAATACACATTAAACCCTGGATAAAACACAACTCAATCAAATGATCAAGCCAATATTTTATATATATGAAACCATAAATACAATGATTTCTGTATTTTACATTAATCCAAATAAAACCACTAATATACAACTGTTTACTGCCATTATGATTAACACAACTATTACAATACACTAAACATTAAAGGAGAGAGCTCTATTATCCAAAACCACCTCTGAAATGGGATTTGCTGTCAAATCCTATCTCTTCTGCTGACTCTGACTGTCACTTCTCAGGACCCTCTACTGTTGGCTCTGTACCTACGTTCATCAAGTGATAAATATTGAGTTGAAGACTCAGTGGTGCTAGTAACACACATACACTCTCAAAATCAAATTACATACAAGTAATGCGAGTCAAGCTATCAGAACACAGGCAACCATAATGTGCAATGCATCATGCTATGCACTCCACTTCACTTTTCATTTATTTTTCTTCCCTTTTTCAACTCATTGTGCAAAATATCTATCCATGCTGGGTTCCTGTATGTACCGGTACTTATCTTCTAAAGGAGGGCATTTATATCCAGGTCTTTAAACCCCATTTTCCTTTTTAACTGTATGTCTCGAGACTCATCTCCTGTAGGAGGGCAATATCAATATACGATTCCATTATAGAACCCTGTAATATATGACCCAGCATGCCTTTTCTTTCCATTTCTCACTCTTTTTCTGTATTTCAGAATCCCAATATTCATGCTCAAGCCAATATGAATCACATAAACAATGCCAACTTAAGCAAATTGCACAATCATAGCATAATTATATAAAATATATATGTAGATAACCCCTAAGCATCATTTCCATGCCTATCTTGGCCTTAGACCAACTCAAATAACAATACCTAAACACAAAAAAAAATCAAAGAGCATAACCTAGCACAAACCTGGAATTAAGCTACTTCAAGCTTTAAATCTGTAACCCAAAGCATAAACTTGTTTCTTCAAGCTTTAACAAGCCTCAGAGCACCAAAGATTATAAGATTTTAGGGTTTTGGAACGGAATTTAGGGTTTGGAATAAAAGAAACCTAATAAAACTACTGCTAGAAAAATGCTTAAAATGCCCTTTTTAAGTCGCGTACGGCCGTACTGTTTTTATATGCCCATACGTGCTTCATTCCTTACTATGGTACAGCTGTACCAGCCTGGCGTACGCTCGTACCACCTCGATTTTCCTGATACACTAAATTCCCCGGAGCTTTGGTACGGCCGGACCACTTTTGCTATGCCCGCACCATTTAGAAGTTCCTGATCAACCAAAATTGTAGCGAGCAATGGTACGACCTTACAAAGCTTCAATATGCTCGTACTGTCTCCCTCAAATTTGGTACGCCCGTACGGGTATCCCGTACGCCAGTACCAAACCTAAGAAATCAGACCATGGCTCATTTGACACCTTTAACTCCTCCAGAATCTGCTAAAAACACTCCAAAACCAACCTAAACACAATAAAATCATTGTCCCTCATCCAACTGAGAAGTCACGCTTCCTAATAAGGCGACAGTAACAAAAACACACCTCCAACACATCACAAATCCACATGTATACACATATACATCAATACACATATGCACACATTCATACATACATACAATCATAAATGCATTAGAAGTAATACAACACCGTATAACAAAATAGATATGCATCCAGACCCTAAAACATGGATGTGACAACTCTCCCCCCCTCAAAAGAAATTTTATCCCAAAATTTAGAATCTAACTTACCAGAAAATAACTGAGGATATTCTTCCCTCATCAGGGACTCTCACTCCCAAGTCGCATCTTGTCCCGTGTGATGGTTCCATAATACCTTAACCAACGGTATCTGTTTGTTCGGTAGTTGCTTAACCTCTTGAGCCAAAATCTGTATTGGCTCCTCTTTATAGGATAGATCCAGTTGAATCTCAATCGATTCCACTGGAATCACGTGTGTAGGATCTGATCTATACCTCCTTAACATCGAAACGTGAAACACATTATGAATCCGATCTAAATCCGGTGGCAAAGCCAACTTGTACGCCAATGGTCCCACTCATTCTAAAATCTCATACGGTCTAATAAAACAAGGACTCAATTTACCTTTTTGACTGAATCTCATAATCTTCTTCCATGGAGATACCTTTAGAAACACTTTATCCCCAACTTCATATTCGATATCTTGCCGTTTTAAGTCTACATACGACTTATGTCGATCAAAGGTGGCTTTCAACCTTGATTTAATCAGCTGTACTTGATCTTCTACTTGCTGCACAAGTTCAAGCCCAATCAACCTCCGCTTACCAACCTCATCCTAATGCAATGGTGTCCTACACCTACGCCCATACAAAGCCTCATATGGTGCCAGCTGTATACTCGACCTGTAGTTGTTATTATAAGCAAACTCTATCAAATGCAAGTATTGATCCTAACTACCTTCCCACTCGAGAATACATGCACGTAACATATCTTCCATAATCTGGATAACCCTCTATAATTGGCCATCGTTCTGGGGATGAAAAGCTGTACTGAAATGTACTTTCGAGCCTAAAGCTCTCTGGAAAGCTCCTCAAAACCGTGAAGTAAATCAAGAATCTCTATCCGATACTATAGACGATAAAATCCCGTGTAACCGGAGGATTTCTCTCATATACAACTCTGCTAGTCTCTCCAACCCATAATCCATTCATACAAGAATGAAATGAGTCATCTTGGTCAACCGATCAACTATAACCCAAATTGCATCATGCTTAGCCTGCGTCAACGGCAACCCCATGACAAAATCCATCGTGATCCAATCCCATTTCCATTTCAGCAATGGCAATGGATTAAGTAATCTAGCTGGTACTTGATGTTCAGCTTTCACCTGCTGGCAAATCAAGCATTTAGCCACATAATCCGCTATATCTTTCTTCATACCGACCCACCAATAGTACAACCTCAAATCTAGATACATTTTCGTACTCCCGGGATGATAAGCAAATGTCAAACTGTGGGCTTCCTCTAAAATCTATCTTTTCAACTCATTATTCATAGGAATATACAATCGTGTCCCGTGCCTTAAATTACCATCCTCATCCATAGTAAAGAAAGTAGTCTTACCCGTCTGTACTTTCTGCAACTGCTTCTGATATTCCATATCATCAGCTGCATTTTTCTGTATCTGCTCTATCAACAAAGGCTTCACTTTCATCTGTAACTGTGCCAGAATACAATCAGACTGCATCTCTAAAGTCGCACCTAACTGTTGCATCTCATAAATTAGTATCATTACAGACTATCTCAATCCAACAAACATCTTTCAACTTAAAGCATTGGTAACTTAATTAGCTTTCCCCGGTTGATAATCCATCACACAATCATAATCCTTTATCAGCTCAATCCAGCGTCGCTGCCTCAAATTCAGCTCTTTCTGTGTACCCAGATACTTCAAACTTTTGTGATCTATGTACATGTAACAGAGCTCACCGTACAAATAATGTCACCAGATCTTAAATACAAACACAATCGCAGCTAACTCTAAATCATGTGTAAGATAGTTTCTCTTATGCGGCTTCAATTGCCTTGTAGCATAGGCAATCACTTTGCAATCTTGCATAAGAACACATCCCAAACCATTAAACAAAGCATCACTATAGATCACATACGCTTGAACCAGAGTAGGTAGCGTAAGAACTGGAGCTCGTGTCAAACACTCCTTCAATTTCTCAAAACTCCTCTTACATTCCTCCGACTAGACAAAAGGAACATCTTTTCGTAACAACATCATCAAGGGCAAAGCAATCATGGAGAATCCCTTAACAAACCTCCTATAATACCCCGCTAAACCCAAGAAACTACAAACCTTGCTAATGTTCCATGGAATCTGCACTAAGTACAACCTACACCTTACTTGGGTCTACTTTGATCCACTCTGCAGAAATCACATGTCCCAAAAATGCCACTTGATTAAGCTAAAAATCACACTTTGACAATTTTCCATATAATTGCTTCTCCCGCAGTCATTGCAATATAAGTTGTAAGTGATAATCATGATCCTCTTGAGTCTTAGAATACACTAGAATATCATCAATGAACACGACCACAAATTGATCCAAATAGTCAGTAAACACGGTGTTCATTAATGCCATAAATGCAACAGGTGCATTCGTCAGCCCAAATGGCATCACCAAAAATTCATAATGCCCATATCGAGTCCTAAACACTATTTTCACCATACTACCTTCCTTTACCCACAACTAATGATAACCCAATCTTAGGTCAATCTTAGAAAATACAGCTGCACCCTTAAGCTGATCGAATAAATCATCGATACGTGGCAAAGGATAATGATTCTTAATCGTCACCTTATTCAGCTTTCTATAGTCTATACACATCTGCATAGACCCATCCTTCTTCTTCACAAACAACACAGGTGCACCCCACAGTGAAACACTCAGACGAATGAACCCCTTATCAAGTAACTCCTACAATTGCACCATCAATTCCTTAAGCTCAATCGGTGCCATCTGATAAGGTGTAATCGAGATCGATTCTGTATTGGGCAACACCTCAATCTTGAACTCCACCTCCCTCTTTGGTGGTAACTCTGGTAATTCCTCTGGAGACACATCAGGGAAGTCACATACAGTCAGAATCTTGGTCAATTGAACTCCTTTCTGTTTCCCTAAAACCATATGTGCCAAGATTGCTTCACAACCCTGTAACAGCAACTTCCGTGCAGTTACAGTTGTCACCAGCGTTGCTGTCACTGACGACACATTACCCTTAATCAAAATCACCTCCTGATCCGGATGCTGAAGACTCACTATCTTCCGTTGACAGTCCATTGCCACACCATACCTTTCTAACCAATCCATCCCAAGTATAATATCATACTCCAGGAATAGCATCTCTATAAGGTCAGATAAGAGACATGTATCCTAAGTAAACAAGGGATATCGCCTATATATTCTATCTACTATCATGTCCCTACTTAGTGGACTAGAAACCACTATCCCATAACCTAATCCCTCGCTTGACATCTTAAGTAACTGAGCAAACTCAGCATCAATATATGAATGGGAAGAACCCGGATCAAACAACACTAAAGCATCGTGATCAGAAATCAGAACATTACCGAGAATGACATCTGTAGTAGGTTGCTCTTCAAGGCGCACTAGATTATATACCCTGGTAGGAGCACCAACAACCTGGTTAATGGAACCCTGACTAGCACCATGTCTTCCACCATCTCGGCCTCTACCTCGGCCTCTGTCTCGATCTAAGCTCTGAGAACCCACAACACTAGATCTCAATGGCTACTGATGAGTCTCTCCTTCAGTAACAGATTGTCCTGACCCACTAAATCGTTCTGGACACTCCCTAGCATGATGACCAACACCTCAACATCTAAAACACAAGTTCCAACCCATCTAACAAGCTCCATAGTGAGTCTGACCACAGGTACGACATAAACTCAGCCTTGTACCTGAACTACCACTAGAAGAAACAGATCTCCCACTCTGCTTACGTTAAAATGGCATTGGTCTCATATCCAAAGATCTAGGGGGAAAAGAACTCCAGAACTTGCCCCTCTTCATAGAGCTCGAGGAAGAACTTGGCCCTTTATCTTGTCTCCTCATCAACTAATGTTGAGCTGTATCTTCTTGCACTGTACGTTCCAAATCCAATGCACTAGTCATTAGAGCAGCAAAATCATCAAATTGAAAACACTAAACAAATGCCCTGATCCTAGGATTAAGACTTGTTCAAACGTCTTACACCTCTCTTGACCAGATGGTAAAATATGAGTCGTATAGTATGCTAATCGAGTAAACTCCTTCTCATAGTCAGCCACAGACATATCTCCTTGCTTCAAACTAAGGAATTCCTACAACTTCTGATCTGTGTAGGCCGGAGGCACATATTTCTGACGAAACTCCCTCTGCAGATCATCCCAAGTCAATACTGGTAGATCAGCCATACTCTGTGGAATGGTCTTCCACCACTCATATGCACCCTCCTGTAACAATGAAATAGCAGACTTAAACTTTGCTATCTCGAGGCACTTCATCTGACGTAACACTCTCGATGTCCATTCCAGCCACATTTCAGCCATATATGGATCAGTAGTCCCCACAAGGCCAGTAGCTCTGTATGATCTTAGCTTAATGAAATCAAGATTATACTCCTCTCTCTGTTCCACTGGAGTTGGAGCAGGAACTGCAGGCAATGCCTGATTCTGCATCTAGAGAAAACGCATGAACTGGGCAAACTGAGTTGCCATAGGATCTGGAGGCAAAGTCTCAACCTGTTGACCACGAGGCACCCTCACACTTGTCTCACCCAGTCCCTCCTGTCTCGGCTGCCTACCCATTAAATCACCCATGCCAGAAGCACTCTCTTGAGGATTGAAATTACCCCTACCTTCTTTACTAACGTTAATCGCTCTATCAGACATCAAACCTAATCTGTAACATGTGAACAAGGATCCTACCATTAGCAGTGGCAAGGACAAGCAATACTCCTCACATGTAGTGTATTAATCATAGGCAGTAATCCTAAACACCAAAACATACACGTGTCGAGTTAAACATAGCTCCAGGAGCTAAACCATAGCTCTGATACCAATAAAACATGTCACACCCAACCCATACCTGGAGTAACATGCTCTCATAGCATATACTACGATCATCCAATAGAAGACCGCCATATATATTACAAGGGATACAGAATACATATAAAAATTATGTCATATGGGGATAATACGTATAATGGTGGTATATATCTTGCAGCGATAAACATTAAACCCTGGATAAAACACAACTCAATCAAATGATCAAGCCAATATTTTATATATATGAAACCATAAATACAATGATTTCTGTATTTTACATTAATCTAAACAAAACCACCAATATACAACTGTTTATTGCCATTATGATTAACACAACTATTACAACACACTAAACATTAAAGGAGAGAGCTCTGTTGTCTAGAACCACCTCTGAAATGGAATTTGCTGTCAAATCCTATCTCTTCTGCTGACTCTGACCGTCACTTCTTAAGACCTTCTACTGTCGGCTCTGTACCTACGTTCATTAATTGATAAACACTAAGTCAAAGACTCAGTGGTGCTAGTAACACATATACACTCACAAAATCAAATCACATACAAGTAATATGAGTCAAGCTATTAGAACACAGGCAACAATAATGTGGAATGCATCATGCTATGCACCCCACTTCACTTTTCATTTCATTTTCTTCCCTTTTTCAACTCATTGTGCATAATATCTATCCATGCTGGGTCCCTGTATGTACAGGTACTCATCTCATGAAGAAGGGCATTTATATCCGAGTCTTTAAACCCCATTTTCCTTTTTAACGGTATGTCTCGAAACTCATCTCCTGTAGGAGGGCAATATCAATATACGATTCCATTATGAAATCCTGCAATATATGACCCAGCATGACTTTTCTTTCCATTTCTCACTCTTTTTTTGTATTTCACAATCCCAATATTCATGCTCAAGCCAATATGAATCATATAAACAATGCCAGCTTAAGCAAATTACACAATCATAATATAATCATACAAAATGTATACGTAGACAACCCCTAAGCATCATTTCCAGGCCTATCTTGGCCTTAGACCAACTCAAATAACAATACCTAAACATAAAAAAAATAAAGAGCATAACCTAGCGCAAACCTAGAATTAAGCTACTTCAAGCTTTAAATCCATAACCCAAAGCCTAAACTTGTTTCTTCAAGCTTTAACAAGCCTCAGAGCACCAAAGATTATAAGATTTTAGGGTTTTGGAACGGAATTTAGGGTTTGGGATAAAAGAAACCTAATAAAACTACTGCTGGAAATCAGACCATGCCTTATTTGACACCTCTAACTCCTCTGGAATCTGCTAAAAACACTCCAAAACCAACCTAAACATAACAAAATCATTGTCCCTCATCCAACCGAGAAGTCATGCTTCCCAATAAGGTGACAGTAACAAAAACACACCTCCAACACATCACAAATCCATATGTATACACACATACATCAATACACATATGCACACATTCATACATACATACAATCATAAATACACCAAAAGCAATACAACACTGTATAACAAAACACATACGTATCCAGACCCTAAAACATGGATGTGACAAATATTGCTTAAAAATTAATTTAATCCTTGTATACGTAAAATTAGTACTTTTATTTTCCAGTTTTGGCAAGTTTATGTTATATATCATAAATGTTTAAGTTTTGGTACTTTATTTATATGGTTTAATACCTTGAGATGTGCATGAGATGATGGACTAAAATTAAGTTTCATTCATGATTCATAAGATGGTCATTAAGGGTACGTGGTAGCATATGCATATAAGTTGGAAAGAAGAAGGAAGCATGAAATAAAAATGACCATATAAATAGTAAAACATACCAAATGAATAGTGCACATGACCAATTAAATAGTAACTTGACTAGCATGACATGGCACCTTAATGAATGGGCATCTTAAGCTTCCAAACTTAATGTTGTACACACCTAGACCTATGACTCTTCATTATACATAAGAATATACACTTGGAGGCATGAAATAATGTTAATACAATGTGTTCAAACAAGTCTATGACAAATCTTAAACATGATTAAATGTTCTAAATACTCGATGTACATGCCAATATGCATATATATGACTTATATATGCACTTGTACTTAAATGCAAAGATGTGTAATGGTATGGATATGGATTCTTTAAGGTGATAAGTTAAGTATAATATGTGAATGACTTTACTAAGTGAATATGAACTGGAAATGCTATAGGTTTAGTTGATGAGACTCAAGCTTCTCCTTAAGCTATCGATAAGGGTAAAGTAGTTATAGGTTTATGTTATTTACTTTATGACCTCTTATAGACTATTGAAATAATGATTTCTCACTTATATGCTTATGATATCCACATAATGAGTCTATATTATGAATGATATCATATAATCATCTTTGTCTATGATCATTAAAGCATTAATTATGCATCATATCATGAATCATTCCTACATAAAGGCACATTCATGATACATCATACAGATGATATAAGGTGGGAAAGGAAAGTGATATACAAAGCAATGTTCAATGATAACGTACTGGGCCATAGAGTTATTATCGATTCCATTGATGGAATTATATAGTATATGTTCCTATCATTGAACCATAGAGAAATATTATGTTCTTACGGGAACTAGAGTATTATATGGTACTGGTACACAAAGAAATGGACCCAGTATGGAATATTAATAATCATACAAAAATGATATGAAATGTTATAAGAAAATTAGAGGGAAAATGCAAAGCATAACTGCATTCTCATAGACATACATTATCATTCATATATTATGGAAGTACAACTAATGAAATGATGAATGCATTATAGTTATGCTTATATAGAAAAGTTTACAAAGCAATGACATTAAAATACAGTATTGATTCAAGAAAAGTTACAGTGAATTCCTTATGGTATTTATTCCTATCTATACATAGTATATTATATGAATTACTTATAATAGATAATGAATAATGCAAAGTGACATTATATGATATGGTTATATTACTTAATGATTGTTCATCATGATTTGATGTTATTATGTTATTTATGATACATGATCATGTTATTTCTCATTTTATAGCACCATTAGGTTTTATACTCAGCATTTATCATTTGATGAATACAGGACCGAGACCTTCTGGCAAGGATTTAAAATTATTTTTCAACAATTAGAGGAGGTTATGATTTTGAATATTCTCATTCTCGAAGTGATTTTGGACAAATGTAACATACTTTGAGATGTCTTTTACATATGTAGCTTGTTGTATTAACCCTTATAGTAGTAATACTTATACTATGAACTTTTATTATGTGTAGTATCGATACCATTAAAGTCTATAAAACTAAATACATAATTTTCATATGATAAATGATAATATGGTCCTGAATGATAAATATATGACACAGTTTTCATATGATAGATGATAATATGGTTATAAATGATAAATATATGATGTATTAACAAGTTATAATGGATGCATACTATTGTGTATTAATATTACCTATGTTTACAGATATTATTGGATTACAGGTACACATTATCTGATATAGCTAAATGAATTAAAATATGAAAAACAATTTTACAGATCCCTTGTAGGATAATTAATGATTTCCTTGCTTAAAAGACTATTATTTATTCTATGGGAGTGTGTTACACTAGGTTTGGGTGTGACAAAGTAGTTTCATAAGGTGAAACATATCAACAATCTAAGTATGTTTTGATTTCATCATGGTGATTTAAAACTTTGTATAATATTGCTAAAGAAATGTTTGTTTCTATTAGTACATCTAATTTATCAAGGCCTTTCTTAATGTATTTAAAAAGATATTTAACCATCTTAGAAATACAACAAAATTCAACATTTAAATGCATAAAATATTTTATATTTAAATGTTGATTATAAGGAATAATAAACCAGTTATCAATTTTAACACCCTTATTTTCAACATAATGATCATTATCCCTTCTCATATAGCTAGTAAAACCATTTATTTTAATTATAATTAAATTATTAAATTTTTTTAGGTAATGCTTTGTACATTTTCTATGGTGCATACAAGGAGACTTTAGATTTAATGGTCCACAAGGACTATGGATCATAAACTTTGACACTGCTTCAAAGCCAATCAAGTCAAAGATCTTGCAAGGTAACTGAATTAAGATCATTGAATCAATTACATTTGGTGTTAATGTTTTTTCCTCCTTATCCAACCATAATAGATAATTTATGTATGGTAAACCTCTTTTTTGAAATTCAATAGTATATTAAATAGCATTAACTTTACCAAAGTGGTTATATTTCTTAATATCTAAAATGAGGTTCTTAACTTTGATTCTGAGTACATGACTCACTATATTTAGTTTTTCCTTGGGTTTTTAGCGTAAGGTAAAATTCAAAACTCATTGTATTTCATCCCATTTAGGGTTGCATATGAAATTTATAAATAGCCGTAAAATTTACAAATTGACATCGCATCATGGTAGTGTTCTATTGTATACCTTGGTCCTCTTGTGTACCTTGCTAGCAAGATAATTGATTTAATAATCACATTACAGCTTTATCACCATAATGAAAAGCATCACATAAACCCATGTATATTTCAAACCTCAACTCTTTCTGGTTACATCTAATATAGTCAAGTCTTTCTTCCTTGACATATGCATAAGCATCAATAATGAATTGTTGGAACAAACGACCACCTTTCAAGAGTGTCAAGCTTTCCATATGTCTTTATTATATTAGAAATGCATAATACCCATACATAGTTACATATTTGCAATCTTGTTAGGTTCATCAAACATGGCCATTAGTGTTATGATAATTATTAAGTCAAGTAATTTATTAAAAGGATGTTCACCAATAGCTCTAAGATGGTGGTTCAATTCATTATTTATATCATAGATATAAAGTTACAAAAATTTAGGCTATTCACCTTCAAATGGAAGCAAGGAACCAATAGCATGGTAGTTTTATCCACATATTTTAAAGACATAGGGCCTAGGTTTTTTGTTCACCTCATAATTAATTTTCCAACCAATTGAAGTGAATGAAAACATAGAATTATACATGCTAATATGCTATAGGAATTTAATAGAATATATACCATTTTTAGGATCTAAAAGAGTGGAAAGCAATGGTGGCAGTCCTTAATTTAATGGGATTTGAATAGCACCTCTTTTGTAACATAATGTGTAGCAACGATTGGTATTTCTTGAACCAACCATGGAACTTTTAGCAACCCAATACAATACATCATAAAATCGACATTATAGGTTCATCTCACTAAGATCCAAACTTGTGTTAATTCTTACATGAACACTCCTTTCTTCTGAAATGATTATTTAAAGGATAACAATTGATGGCATACAAATTGTAAAAAAAATAAGGATGAGAAAATGAAAATACTTTGAAGGATTAGCCATTTTGATTAAGATAAGTATCATATGCTCCAACTGAACTATTAGACATTAGTTGACCTTCATATGCAAATTAGAGAATTATGACATTGAATAAACCAAGTGAATCACATTTAATACCATTTTCATAGTATAAGATAGGTTATATCATATTTTGGTCTATAGTTAGACCCTAAGTATATTCCATACGAGATCTCTTGCATGTTTTAATATTAGCTGTTAAAAAAAGAAATAACTTTAGTTTAAGGTTTGAATGACTTGTTAGTGTTTTTCTAATTTGCAAATGACATGATTGTAAATCAAAAGGTTTTCAATATAATTACATGTACCTAATTCATTATATGTAATTAAAATAAGTATATCAACTAAATCATCAATGATGATGTCATGATAGAATCTTGGATCATCGTTTAAGGATTGAGAAGTATTCTAATAACCTTTACAAATAATAATACCATTTTAGGGGAAACAATATTATAAATGTAATTTCTAGAGGAGTAAAATGTGTTATACATATATATGCAAGAACAAAATCAAGTATGAGATATTTAAAAGTTCTTAAAATATATTTATGGTTACATACTTGTAAAGGTAAATATCATCAATAAATTCTTATGATGATATTGTTGACCCTGACATTTCACCTATTCGTGTAGTCTCGGGTTTCATTGATTTGGCTCAGAATCAGTCCCCAAAGTTAATCTCAATTTACATGCATACATTTTAACTTCCTCTGAGTGTTATGGACATGCAGAAAATGTTGCATTTTGCCCGTACAAGGTAGAATGCATAAACAAAACACACTTAGCACATAGTACTATGTGCTAAAAGAAGATGTTTGGTGGGGCCCATTTTCTGGGATAAATTCGGGGTGCTTCTTATAGCACAATGTCTTAGAATGTCAAATGATGCTTATTTGACATACGAAGTGCATCCCATTCCACCTGTGCAAGGTGAAGCGCATAGCATCAAAATGCTATATATGTAGCATATAACACTAAGTGCTACGCATGTAGTAAAATAAGACGTTTGGTGGGGCCCACTTTTGGGGCCAAATCTAACGTGCTTCGCATAGCACAACATCTTAGAATGTCAAATTATGCTTATTTGACATATGGAGAGCATCCAGTTTCGCCCGTGCAAGGCAGAGTGCATAGCATCAAAATGCTATATGCCTAGCATATAGCACTATATGATACGCATGTAGCAAAATAAGATGTTTGATGGGGCCCACTTTTGGGGCCAAATCTAACATGCTCTGTATAGCACAATGTCTTAGAATGTCAAATGATGCTTATTTGACATATGCAGCGCATCCCATTTCACCCGTGCAAGGTGGAGCGCATAGTATCAAAATGCTATATGCGTAGTATATAGCACTATGTGCTACGCATGTAGCAAAATAAGATGTTTGGTGGGGCCCACTTTTGGGGTCAAATCTCACGTGCTTCGCATAGCATCACATCTTAAAATGTCAAATAATGCTTATTTGACATACGGAGTGCATCTTGTTTTGCTCATGCAAGGCGGAGCGCATATGAGCAAAATGCTATATGTGTAGCATATAGCACTATATGTTACGCATATAGCGAAAAAAAATGTTTGGTCGGGAGCCTTCTCGGGACCAAGTTGGAAATATGCCTCATTACACAATGTATTAGCATATAAAATGACTCTTCTTCAGCATGGGGGGCACATCCCAACATGGCTCAGTGGGCCCCATATGATGGGTCAAAAGGCTATGTGCTACGCATGTAGCACTGCATGCTATGCATATAGCACTATGTATGGCACACATAGCCTAAAAATTTCCAATTCCCATATGAAAAATTACATTTTCCAAACCTCCATACCTCCCTCTATAAATATGGAGCTAAGGTTCATGAAAAATGGTTCGAAAATTGGCTAAAAATGCCCAAACTCTGCCAAAATTCACTTTCAAATTAATTGAGCACTTGATTAATTAAATTGTTAGGATTTACAGACAAATCAATTCTAGTTAAGATCTTAAACATGTTTGGGAAGCAAGATATTAAAGAAAAACCTACTGTGGTGAGTGAAAATGCTACTTTTCCTCTATTTTCTTCATATTTTTGCATAAATATTTGATTTTTGGCTTGATTTCTTATGGATTGGCTTTGTTTCTTGTGGATTGGATTTGCCTTTTATAATAAAATCCTATGCCAAGGATATTTCTGGCTCACTATGGAGATAGACTGCATACAGTTTGTACGGAGATGCCATGAATGCCAGATTCATGGAGATCTGAGTCACCTACCACCAGTCGAATTGAAGAATTTGACAACGCCTTGGTCATTCTCAGCTTTGGGAATTGACATCATCAGTGAGATTCATCTTAGCATATCCAATAGATATCAGTACATACTAGTGGCTATTGACTACTTCTCTAAGTTTGTAGAAGCTGAATCCTATATCAAACTAGGGGCAAAGCAGGTTGCTAAGTTTATAGAGAAGAATTCCATATGCCGATATGGAATACCAAATCACTTGGTGTCTGATAATGGAGTGTAGTTCCAAGGCCAAGTGGTTAACTTGCTAGAAAGATATGGGATCGAGCACAACCGATCCTCTCCATACTGCCCTCAAGCTAACGGGGTAGTTGAAGCAGCTAACAAGATAATCAAGCGCATCTTAGCCAAGACAGTGAGAACTTATAGAGATTGGCATGAGCAATTACTATTTACTTTATAGGGTTATAAAACCATTGTAAGGAGTCCCATGGATGCTACCCCCTACTCTCTTGTTTATGGGATAAAAGCCATATTGCCAATCAAAGTGGAGCTAAAATTACTTCATGTCATTCTGGAATCTCAGTTACCAGAAGCTAAGTGGAAAAGGGCCAGGTAAGAACAACTGGTTACTATTGATGAAAAACGGCTGAAGGCTCTCTATCATCTACAGCTTTACAAGAAGCGCATGGCAAATGCATTCAACAGAAAGGTTAAGCATGTTGCCATACAAGATGGTGATTTAGTTCTGAAGCAAGTTAGACTAGCTATCTGCGACCCTCGTGCAAAGTTCAGACCCAATTGGGAAGGCCCATTCCTAGTCAAGAAGATCCTATCCAAAGGTGCTGTCCATATTTCAGATTTAGAAGGCAATGATTTCTTAGAAACCATCAACCTTGACCGACTGAAAAAGTATTTTATCTAGAGCAAAAGATAAAAGAAAAGCAAAATAAAAATGAAAAGTCTGGTGAGCTGAAAACCTACATAGGTGGTTCACGTAAAAGTTAAGACTAAAGAAAAATACTTGCTCGATGAGTTGAAAATCCACTCGGATAACTCATCCAAAAGTTAGAGCTCTTAAAAGCAAAAGGAGAGCGTTAAAATAATTGATTAGAAAATCTCACATGAGGTTGGTCAATAACAAGGGTTAAGTCTAATGTTCATTGGGGAACTTCTATGTTGGTTTTAACATTTTTCATGCAAGTATTTTAATCTCATTAATACAAATGGAACACATGTCCATAAACTTAGCCATAAGTAATACTAGTTACAAACACTAACATCATCATTCTTTATTACATGCAATCCTGTTGCCTAACAATGTATTGTAGTACAGAGCTCAGGTGTAGTGTAGCACCCACAGCTTATACCCATCATCAGTAGCAAATCTAGCTTCAGGGATCTCCATCAGCACAATCCTACAGTGAGGATAGGTCCTCTCCACATGCTTCAAGAAGCAAGACACTAACCGCCCTCCCTCTAACTCTATCAGTTGAGGGATAGCCTACCTATGACCATACTGGCGATAGATTTTGGCAGGACTGTAGTGCGTACAATGCTTAAATCCTGGCAATGGAATGTATTCCATGTAAGTCCTCACTGTTATATACCAAATGTGCCACCATGGGCAGGTCCACCGTACCTTGCTCTATGGGATGGCTCCCATTCACTCGACCTAGCCATCAAATGTAAGTGTTTTTATCTCGTTGAAAGTATAGCCTCTTCACATATGGCTATGAGGTAGGTATCTCTCTGAATCACTTACTAGTGGTACCAGAATCCCAAGCTTCTCCTAAAGCCAAATCTATAACAAAATAAAAGCAAAAGCTCAATGAGTTGAAAACCTTGCAAAAGGCTGCTCAGGAAAAAATTAAACTGACCCGTTAAGCTGAAAACCCAAGGGGGCAGTTTAGGCAAAAGTTAGGGTATGAGAAACAAAATCAATAGCCTGATGAGTCAAAAACCTTACAAAAGGTAACTCATGCAAAAATTAGGGTAAAATACAGCTTTTCCAAGTTGAAAACCTCCAAAGGCAACTTAGAATTCTTACTTGGAGCAAAAGCAGACTACCACTGAAGCATTATTTATCTAATTTCTACATAGAAAAATAAGCAAGTTATGTTTCAGCAATGAAGCATAAAGCATGAAATATTTGTAACAGCAAGCAACTTTTTGTTTCACTAATAAATCCAAAAGATACAAAGTTCGAGCATTCAACTATTTGCAAAGTTTGTACACTACAGCCCAAGTGTACTAGGCCTACATGCAAAATTGTGTTATTCCAGCTTGTTATTTTATAAAAAACTACAGAATTCTAACATTATGCATATAGGAGTTAGATATCACATTTCCTCTAAGCATCATCATCACCTGATTAATCCTCATCCAGGTTTGGACTATCAGAGACCTCGATGTTGTAATACTTTAGATGTGTCATCAGTCGGGCAATGTCTCTACCCATCTGCTCAGTCATCTGAGCACAGCAATCCTGCTCCTCACGCTCCAAATTCTTGCTTGTCTACAAACATAAGCATATAGGCATATAAGTCATGCATCCATGCATTTCCATTACATCTATAACATGTACTCACCTGAATACCCAGCTTCTCAGAGGTGTGATAGCGATACAATCCTATCAGAAGCCTTATAGCATCAGCCATGGCATATCGAGGTACCTGCACATGTCATACATATTGCAAATTAGTAGAATCAACAAACTGATACTTAAAAATTTAGGTATTTTCCTAGACTATTTTAATACCAATTTCATTGATAAATTGCTTTTCCATGTCTAGCACAGACAGGAAATTGATCCAACAAACGATCAAAATCAGTCAACCCTTTGACTTCTGGTCAAGTCGTTGACCAGACAGTCTCATATTCTGGTAGAGGATCCCAAATGCACACTTTGGAGGTAATTGACACTTATTTGATGGTATGAGAATTGATCTGATGATTGATCACCCCAACCCAGCAGACGATAACCTCTAGTTCTACAATTAACCATCTGATCCAGTAGAGATCACAGAATCAATCCTTTAATTCTTAAACCTTAGCAGTAGGCATCTGGTCACTGACATCAGATGATTATCTCGCAGTAAAGCCATTAGTCTCGCAGTGACCATCAATTAGCCTTAATTATTTAGCCTGAACGTTGGGCCCCCAATGACAGAATTAGGATTGTTATTGGTCAAACCGTCGACCAAAAAATGTCAAAGACCCAGTAGAGGATCCCAAATGCCACTTGGGAGATATTTAGCATTTATTTGATGGTGTGAGCATCAACCCAATAGATGGTCACCAAGGTCCCACAATTGACCACTTGATCCAGCAGAGATCAAACAACCAAACCTTTGGTTCCTAAATCCTAGCAGTAGGCATCTGAACGCTGACTACAGATGATTTCAAGCCTTACAACAAAGCCATTGATCTTGCAGAAGACCTCTGATCAACATTGATCATTTAGCCCGAGCACTAGGCTTCCAGTGGCAAAATTGGGTTTCAAGCCTTAGCATGAGCACCAGATCAGCATTGATCACCTTTAGCCCAAGCATTGGGCTCCCAGTGATAGAATTGGGTTATTAGCCTCAGCATGAGCACCATATCAGCATTGATCTTCTAGCCCCAAACATCAGGCTCCCAATGATAGAATTGGGATGCAAGCTTAAGCGTGAGCAACAGATCAGCATTGATCCTCTAGCCCAAACATGGGGCTCCCAATGGCAGAATTAGGTTGAAAGCCTCAACAAGAGCACTCTGTAAGCCTCAACGCAAGCACTCTGTAAGCCTCAATGCGAGTACTCTGCAAGCCTCAACACAAGCACCCTGCAAGCCTTAATGCAAGCATTCTACAAGCCTTAATGTGAGCACCCCACAAGCTTTAGCATGAGCATCAGACCTCGATATGAGCATCGATCAAGTACCTCCCTTACTTTCAATGAAAATTCATGTTATGATCAAGTCTTATTTTAATGACTTACGCTTATGTCAGCTCAAAATCAGTCCCCGAAGTCAACCTCGATTTGCACACATATATTTCAACTTCCTCTGAGTGTTCTGGACATGCAAAACACATTGCATTTTGCCCGTACAAGGTAGAATGCATAAACAAAACACACTTAGCACATAGCACTATATGGGTAAAAAAAGACATTTAGTGGGGCCCACTTTCCAGGCTAAATTTGGGGTACTTCTTATAGCACAATGTCTTAGAATGTAAAATGATGCTTATTTGACATACGGAGCGCATCTCATTCCACTCGTGCAAGGTGAAGTGCATAGCATCAAAATGTTATATGCGTAGCATATAGCAAAATCATATGTTTGGTAGGGCCCACTTTTAGGGCTAAATTTAACATCCTCCACATAGCACAACATCTTAAAATGTCAAATGACACATTTGACATATGAAGTGCATCATGTTTCACTCATGCAAAGTGGAGTGCATAGCATCAAAATGCTATATACGTAGCATATAGCACTATATGCTACACATGTAGCAAAATAAGATGTTTGGTGAGGCCCATTTTTCAAGCCAAATCTAACATGCTCCGCATAGCACAACGTCTTAGAATATTAAATGTCACTTATTTGACATATGGAGCACATCCCATTTTGCCCGTGCAAGGCATAGTGCATAGCATTAAAATGCTATATGTGTAGTGCATAGCACTATGTGCTACGCATGTAGCAAAATAAGATATTTAGTGGGGCCTACTTTCAGTGCCAAATCTAACATGCTCCACATAGCATAACATCTTAGAATGTCAAATGATGCTTATTTGACATATGGAGCGCATCTCATTTCACCCGTGCAAGGCAGAGTACATAGCATCAAAATGCTATATGCGTAACATATAGAACTATGTGCTACGCATGTAGCAAAATAAGACGTTTGGTAGGGCCCACTTTCAGGGCCAAATCTAATGTGCTTTGTATAGCATAATATCTTAGAATGTCAAATGATGCTTATTTGACATACAAAGCGCATCCCATTTTGCCCGTGCAAGGCAAAGTGCATAGGAGCAAAATGCTATATGCATAGCATATAGCAAAAAAAGACATTTGGTGGGGAGCCTTCTCGAGACCAAATTAAAAATGCATTACACAATGTCTTAGCACATAAGATGACTCTTCTTAAGCATGGGGCGTACATCCTAATGTGGCCTCAGTGGGCCCTATGCGATGGGTCAAAAGGCTATGTGCTACGCATGTAGCATTACATGCTGCACACATAGGCTAGTGCTATGTATGGTGGACATAGCCTAAAGATTTCTGATTCCTACATGGAAAATTACATTTTCAGACCTTCACACGTCCCTCTATAAATATGGAGCTAGGGTTCATGAAAAATGGTCCGGAAATTGGCTAAAAATGCCCAAACTGTGCCAAAATTCACTCTCAAATTAATTAAGCTATTGATTAATTAAATTGTTAGGATTTAGAGACAAATCAACTCTAGCTAAGATCCTAAACATGTTTGGGAAGCAAGATATTGAAGAAAAACCTACTGTGGTAAGTGAAAATGCTACGAGTCAAATACTCATTTTCTACCTTTGATCTGCCTAGATCTAAGTTAGATCTCAGGTTTTTACTTAAAAACTTCATTTTCCTTCTGTTCCCTTTGCTATGTATGCCACATATGCATCTATGTGCACCACACACAGCCTATATGTGCCACACATAGGCCTCTAATTTTCCAGAAAACTGGTTTTTGTTTCCATTTTCACTCGTTTTTGCTTCCGATCTGATGTTTCCAGCAACATTAATGGCTTTTCTATAGTCTTGATGTTCTAGATCTATCAAATATTTTCTAGATCTAATTGATTTTAGCATTAAAATTGATTATTCAAGCTAATACGCATTTGTTTATTTGATTTGTAATTTGGATGCCAATTTATGCTCAAAATGAGGTACTGTCTTCATTAAAGTTGCGTCTTTTGGTCTGTAGATCATTTTTATACTGATAAATTGGATTTTATTATAGATTGAATCCTTATGTGTTCCACACATCATGGTATGTGTGCACCACATAGCCTATGTGCTACGCACATAGCACTATATGCGCGCGCATGTTCCTTGAAAATTTTTCAAAAAATCATATTTTCGCTTGATTTCAAACCCAATTTGATTATTCTAGTAACATTTTATGTTTGACTATAACTCAAATGTATTGGATCTATCATAAATTATTTACAATAAATTAATTTTGGCCTGAAATTGATTTTCCATGATTAAATGCTTATTTAACTCGTATAAATGTGATTTTTGATAGGATTGGATTCAAATTGATTGAGTTGCTATCTCTAATTGCCGTTATATGATGTTAGCAATTCCCATTTGATTTTCCATGATCAAACAAAAATAATTTTGCTTAAAATTATTTTTTATTTAATTAATTTTCACCATCCGGCTCATGTTAATTCGCATGATTGTTGCCAAACAATTTATTGGATTTTGACTCTTGGTTCATGCTTTCACATGGCATTGGACTAGTCAAATAAGTCCTAAATTCATTTACTACTAATGAATTTATTGTGTTTATTTTGTATTTATCATTCGTACATTTTTGGCTTGTGCTGCTCGAGGCAGAAAAATACCTGAGGAGGAGGGGACATTACTTAATGTCCCAAAATGATGTATGTGAGGATATTTTTGTAATAGGATAGAATTATTCCTAGTTTTGTAATAATTTATCCCCAATATCTCGTGTGTATCCCCTATTTCCTCAACCCCTTTCACCGGCCTTTCGGTATTCTTTTATTTCGTGGATAGTTTTATATTTGCTTAAATATGCCATATCATGTCACATGCCACATCACACACTTCTATGCCATGTCATGCATATACCATGCCATAACATAATTATCTCGTATGCTAATACAACTCAAATACGCCAACATACCATCCAATATGCGCTATTTGCCATGCTATATGCCAATATACCATGTCATCTCACATGCCATTATGCCATGATGCCATGCCATGTCACATGTCATTATACCATGCCACATTGTATGCCATACCACATATCATGTCGTATGCCATGTCATATTTCATGTTGAATGCAAATTCACACATACATCACCATGCCATGTCATGCACATGCCATGTCATTTTTACTGTGTCATTATAATGTTATATCATGCATATGCCATGTCATTTTATTATGTCATCACTTCACATATCATGCACATGCCATGTCATCCAAATGCCATATAGCATTATATGCCATTCTCCATGCAACCGTGTTATGCCAAATCACATGTCACGCTATGTGCTTACATATATGCTCGTATGCTTGCCTGCTTAGGACAATTAATTCCAACTATAATGGTAAAATCAATCTTGGAAACTCATAGAAATAGATCTCTACCACCTAAACCTAATCTCTGAAGGGTTTAACTACCACTCATGCTATTGGTCGGTTGGACCAATCCAGAACCATCCAGTGGTGACTCCTTTATGACTCTTTTGAGTCCGTATCATTCCTCAAGGTAGCCCCTTAAGAAGACTGTGCTTTCACTCCAAATGCTATCCCCGATCCGTGAGGTTCGCAAGCCTTACTTTGAGCGGTTGGCATAAATCGACGCTTACAGATATATTATATAAACTGTTATATTTTAAAGTTTAAGAGAATTCAGGAGAATATGTGAAGAACTTTCATAACATTTATAATAATTCAATTGAAGCAATAACATTAATTGATTTGCTAAGGAAAAAATAAATGTTATAATATGAAAACAAACATCATTGTAATGAAACTTCAAGTTGTTTAAAAAAAAGTGAAAAAAAAGACTAAATTTTTCATTATTATATGAACCATGATACTTTAAAGTTTATGAAAATACTTGAACTGTCACACCCAGCCCATACCTGAAGTAACATGCTCCCGTAGTATACACAACGACCTCCCCTACGGAAAACTGCTATATACACTACAAGGGATACGTATACATGCATAAATCGACGTCGTATGGGGACAACATACAGAATGGTGGTGCAATCATCACAATGAGCTAATGGCAACCCTGGATAACTCAACATACATTCAATTGAAGGAACATTGCTAAATATATATATATATATATTTGTCATTATACACAGGGTTTTGGATATATACAATGACCCTAGCAAAATCACCACCATAGTGCATATGACTACTGTCAATATGATATGTACAAGCTACAAAAACTATAGGCTAATCACAAAGGAGCACGCCCGGATGTCCAGGACCACCTTGAGAAGAGGATTGCTGCCGAATCCAACTCCCTGCTGACACAAGCGATCACGACTCGGGGCCCTCAATAGTAGGCATGAAACCTACATCCATCAATTGATAAACGCTGAGTGTAAAACTCAGTGGTTCTAGTTAACACACAGACACATATAACAGGAATAAGCTTATCAGAAAGGAAGCAACACAATGCAATGTCATGCTTTATCCCCTTTCTCTCTTTCTTTTCTATACTCTCATTCCCTTTTTCCTTTCCGCTCGTTGTGCACAATATACTACCATGTTGGGTCCCTATATGTATCGGTACTTAACTCCTGAAGGAGGGCATTAACTATTTGGGTCTTTAAATCCATTTTTCTTTATGTCTCAAGACTCAACTCTCATAGGAGGCAATATAATATACGATTCTATTATAGAATCCTGTAATATGTGACCCAGCATGCCTTTTTTTTTCTTTTCCTATCATCTCTCATTCTATTCTTTTAATCACAATCCCTTATGTCATGTTCATGCCAAGTGTAATGAGAAAAGGGTAACATAATAGACAAGGGATGCCATACTAAGCAAATATCCAATTCATGCCATAAATAAAAGAAACATATGGGAATAGAATCCCCACACATCATTTCCTATGCCTTACTTGGCCTCAAAGCAAAAGAGAAGCTAATAAGACTGTGAATATAATCTAACACAAACCTGAAATAAGCTACTCTTTGCACTAAATCCATAAGCTAATCACTAGACTCACTCCTTTAAGCTCTCACGACGTAAGATCAATAAAGCAAGTTGTCGCACCCTCATTTTGGACCGGCTTGATCTGAATCGATTTAGGGATGCCTCTGGGTCAGTTTGGGCTAGCTTCAAGCCATTCCAAGTTGATTTAAGGCTTTCTAGGCCGTTCTGGACCAACTTTGGCCGTTCCAGGGTGCCTTTCGGACGTGTGCATATGCTTTTGGTGCGTGTGCATATGTTTTTTGGCCTTAGCTTATGTTTTAGGGCCTAGGGTATCTTTCATAGTCGATCGACTATGTTTTAGGGTTTGAACATAGTCGATCGAGTATG
>CANYBF010396678.1:0-21611 GCA_948192965.1 Dalechampia spathulata
CATGCTTGTTTGGCAGATTTTGCATCAGAAATTCTCTCAAAGCCATCATCATCTAAGGCTTGATAGACTAGAAAGAGAGCTTTCTTGTCCTTCTTTCTTGAATCTTTCAAATTATCCTTCTCAGATTGGGATAGTAATGCCTCATTTTGTGGTTCGGTGTAGCCTTTCTCCACAATATCCAAGACATCATGAGCACCCAAAAGAACCTTCATCTTGATACTCCAATTATCATAATTATCATTGTTAAGTGTTGGTACTTGAAAAGAAGCTACTCCATCAGCCATATCTCTAAATAAAATGAGAATTTTTTTAATATGACTATATAGCTCTGATACCACTTTGTTAACACTAAAAGAAATTTGTAAGAAGAATTATAAAATTCTTATTACAACAAACTCATCACTCTTACAAGAAACTCAAAAAACTCTCACTTCAAAACTCTCACAACAACACTCAACACTCAAGAGAAACTTTACTTCTTATTTTGTGACCTAATAACTCACAATGGGAGGGGGTATTTATACTATACAAACACACCTAACATTTTATCTAATATACATTATAAAAAGCACACACCTAACATTCACCTAACACATCATACATTTTCAATACAATTTTCAAACCTCACCTAACACACCATACAATAATTTTCAAACCTCACCTAACACATCATACAATAATTTTCAAACCTCACCTAACACATCATACAATAATTTTCAAACCTCACCTAACACACCATACAATACAATTTTCAATCCTCACCATACAACATAATTTTCAAACCTCACCTAACACATCATACAACATAATTTCAAAACCTCACCTAACAAGTTTATTATTTCAACAATTACATTATACTTTTATATTACTTTTCATTTTTAAATTATTGAATGAACATCATTCCTTTTATCGAGTATTTATAGGGTCTTGATAAATGTGTGTTTATATCAACAAAAGAATCACATGGACTGAGTTCAACGAATACACTTGCCACAGAAATTATATATTATCATGCACTGATATGATTATATAGTCCTTATACTATATGATTAAGTTCAATTTTTATTTTTATTTGTGGGAGAAAATATTGAATATCATTGATGATTTCTTATACAAAATCTTAAGATCATCTACCTGTTCTTGTTTTTAAAATGAGAATAACTAAAAGATCTATTTTAAATTGGATCGATTCTTTTATCCATAAATCAAGTCAATAAAAGTAATACAAATCACATGGATTGGAAATTCAAAAACATTGAATACGATTTATATTTCATTTCTACCTTGACCTGCATAAAAAGATATGAATTAATCTAAAGAATTGTTTCACCAAAACACTTTCTTTTAGGAAAAATTATCTTATTTATCATAAATTTTAGTCTACTTTTAAATTTTATTATCAACTTTAAAATCACTAAAGATTAAATATATGAAATCAATTAATTGCATAGATTTTTACAACAATTAAGTTTATCAAACAACTTATATGTTTAGCACTTAAGAATTTCAATGTTTATCTTATTAAACACTTAAACTTAAATTTCAATACTTGATTTTTTAGCATTTAATTTCAGTTTTACCAAAAATGAAAATATTGAAAACAATTGTAAAAGAATTGAATAAGGAATTTAACAAAAAATTTATTTTATTAATTTGAAGCAAAATTATAATCACTAATATAAAATTCTTGTAGAAATAATTTTGATCTCTTATTTGAATTTCAAAGAATTTGATTTCAAGGGCTATTGAAGCTTGATATTGAATCAAATATAAATTTTGGCACAGAACGTGATCTAAGAGCTTTAGATGTTTGATCTTAAACCAAACTTGAATTTGGAAAATAACAAGATTCAAGGGCTTTAGAGGTTTGATCTTGAATTAAACTTGGATTTGAGAAAGAACATGATTCAAGGGTTTTAAAGGCTTAATATTGAATCAAAATTTAATTTAAGAAATAACACATTGATGATACTGATGGATGTCTTGATGAACTTGAAGAACAATTTTGATGTATTTAGAAAATATCTTGATAATCTTGAAGATTTAGAGAACCTTTAATCTTGGCTTTGATAATTTGTCCATTTGTGTTTGAAGTGAGGGAGCTTCTCTATTTATAATGATATGAGGAGGAGTATGATAAGACTAAACATTTATCTTTACCACTTTATTAGCATTTATTTGATTGCCTAATAAAATAATTTAATTTTACATAATAAATCAATTGATTGGTCTAAAATCAATTTATTTTTAAGATTAAGATAATTATTTAATCTAATTATTTTATAGATCAAAAATATTTATTTAATTAATAATATAATATAACATATAAGTTGTAAGCAAAAATACTAACGATTCTTACTCTAAAACTTTAGAATCCAATGACTAAAAATAGATCTAGAAGTCACATTACATATTATAACTTACCTTTCTCCCTCTTCTTGATTGCTTTCAAGAAGTTAAGATCTAGAGGATTGAGCAAAGAGCATAAAAGTTAATATTATGTTGAAATTTGTTGATCAATGCTAAGTACAAACGCAACATAATTGGAACACAAGTTTAAGAAGAAAATGCTGAATTCATTGAAGAGAAATGATTGATCTCTTGAATTTCTTGGAAATAACTCTAAAAGAATAAGATTTTTTTCAAAATAAGTTAATTCATTAAGAATTTTGCAAATTCTCTCTTTTTCTAGAATACTAATGATTTGTACTCCAGAACTTTAGAATCCAACGTTTGAAAATAGAGATAAAAGTCACATTACATATTATAACTCATCTTTCTCGCTCTTCTCAGTTGATATTACTTTCAAACCTATTCATGATGCAATAAGCAACAAATAGACAAAAAAGAAATAGAGTATGTAAATAACAAATAGAATTATTTGATTATTAGGTAAGAAAGATAAATCTAGAGGAGCTCATTGGATTGGATGATGCGGTTGAGGGAACACAAGTTGCTGAGTAGGTGCTGAACAAGAAAATGGCAAGGTTGAGATATATGTAGTGAACTAGAGCCAGCTAAACTCATGTTAAAAGATAAGACTATAACTTTATACAACATGATTATAATTTTTATGCATATTTGTTAGAATGCTATAATTTCTATGGTAAGTGTATCAACATGCATTCATTTGCCGCACTCCGTGTTATTCTTTTTTCAATATAACCACACATTTGTAAAGGATCTCAAAATATGAAAATTTGAAGACTTAGTGAAATAAAAAGAATGATAATTCAAGAACTTGAAAATGAAAATAATATAAAGGTCCAATGTATACAATAAAAGTTTGTGGACTTGATAATAAAATCATAATATTTCAAGGCTTTGAAAATGAGTATTTTTACATTCAATATATATATCTAGCAAGACTAATTGAATTTAAGCTAAACAAAGACTATTTTAAGGTGGATTTTTCTCAACATTAGCCAAAGAAGGATGATTTTGCTCAACATTGGTTACTTTATTTTTAAAATTTGAACTTAAAAATTTTTATTAAAAACACAAACTTTAGTTAAAAAGAAAAAATAAGTTCATATGACTCTAGGTAACTATTGCAATTTCAAATTAATTGTTTTTTTATAACATAGATTAGTTGACTAAATTTTGCTTGGTAGAAGAAACAAAAATGCCTAAATTTATGATAAAAAATATAGTTAATATGTTTGTTTTGTTCATAGATAACAACAAAAAGAATCAAAGAAAAATAAACATAAAAACAAAAGACTAATCAAAGATGCCTAACTTTATAGTAAACAATATAGTTAATATGTTTGTCTTGTTCATAGATAACAACAAAAAGAATCAAAGAAAAACAAATATAAAAATAAAAGACTAATCAAAGATGCCTAAATTTACAATAAAAAATATAATTAATATGTTTGTCTTGTTCATAGATAACAACAAAAAGAATCAAACAAAAAAAATATAAAAACAAAAGACTAATCAAAGAAGTTTCTTTATATTTCATAATTTATTATATTAACTTTCACATACATAAGAAATTTTAGGCTTTTATTATTTAATGGAAAAAATTTTAATATTTTTATTATGATTGACATGGTATACATGCTTGAATTTAATTCATGATTGTATATATAATCAAATCAATAAATGTAATATAAATTAAATTTTTAAAATTTTATTTAATACTTTTTCATTTGAAACTAAAAGCATTTATTAATTTTAATCCACAAAGAAAGCTAGGTTGCATATTCAAGGACTAATTAGGATTGCAGGGGATGATTAATGGCAAATACTGTATGGGATTTATTTTGAGGAATTACATGAAAGTCCTTTAAGTTTTATCTTATATAGTAAAACTATAACACTTGCTATATCAAAACATGTAATGGTAACATACATTTTGTTTTATTAATTTGAATATAATAATTCCTTTTAGAAGTCAATTATTTTACCTGACGCCATACATGATGCATTAAAGTTATGTACAGTGATAAATATTTAGTTTGGTAACATTTATATCTTATATCTTGTTTAAGTTCGTTAGTTTTGTTATACTTCAATTGATTCAAAAAGTCTATTAGTGTCGTTATATTGTTTTTTCAATTACACAAGTTCATTAGTTTCATTATGATTTTCTTTTCTTATACAAGTTCATTTAGTGAAAAAACAATATAACAACACTAATAGAGTAATAATTAAATAGTTAATTATTTAATTATATTAGTTAGTTTGTTATTTTAGTTTTGATTGTTTCAAAAAGAAAATAATTAACGAAGTTGTATAAAGAAAACAAAATCATAATGAAACTAACGAACTTGTGTAATTGAAAAAACAATATAACAGCACTAACAGACTTTTTGAATCAATTGAAGTATAACAAAACCAATGAACTTAAACAAGATATAATATATAAAGGTTGTCAAACTAAATAGTCATCATTATGCATAGCTTTAATGCATCATTTATATATAGCTTCAGGGTAAAATAATTAACTTATGAAATGAATAATTTAATTCAAATCAATAAAATGAAATAAATGTTAATATGACATGTTTAGCAAAGGTAATGTTATAATTTTACTTTATAAGATAACATTTAAAAGACTTTTATGTAATTCCTTAAATAAATCCCCAATGATATTTGATATAGAAGGAAATTCTCCATTTGTTCGCCATGGATTAAAATTAATAAATCTATTTAGTTTCAAAAGAAAAGGAATTAATTTGAATTACATTCATTGATTTGGTTATATCTATGAACATGAATTAAATTCAATCATGTAGATCATGTCTGTCATAATAAAAACACAGCATCTCAACTTAGCCAACTTACAGGGCTTCTAGCAACAATTGCAGTATTTACACCATAATTTGAAAGATCAAAGCTGATTTCCATACTAGAATTTCCGCAACCACATGCTTACCTTGATATCCACAACCTGTTTTGTACTCACTGGAATGAATAATTTCTCCTTTGCTATTTTCACCTGTTCCAACCACCAAAAATTTAGCAGAATACATCGCAGTTTCACCACAAACATTATTGTTACTTCTATTTTCCATTTCCTGAAGATTTATCAAAAGGATCTGATATAACACATCGATTGTAATTAGGGTCTATATGGGAAACCTATACATATTCATTTATATAATCGATGAATGCTTTTCTTACGCATACAGGTTGGTTTTGTGGATTGGTGAGGCATATATGGAAGTTGACAGGATTTTTTTCATACATGCAAATGTAAGCAATCATAAGAATGCTTTTTCCACATGGAAGCAGCATAATGTTTACGTTCAAGGATAACATTAGTGATAACTTGCTAAACCAGCTGGGCCTGCTCCAATTACCACTACCATGGCTTCCATTTCTCCTTTTTCTCCCACTTGAAGAAATCTAAAGAGGGCGAGAGGATAAGTGGGTGGGTAGGTGGGTGGGAATGAGAGTGGGGGTGTTCCCTTTTATAGTGAAAAAAGCTCATATAATGATAAATTTACTATCAAATTATTTAATTAAATGCAGATTATAGGGTTCATATGTTTGTTCAACCTAGACAATATAATCAAAACTAATTGAATTTGATTCAAGTAAATAAAGAATGGACTTGTATAAAGAAAAAAATCATAACAAAACTAACGAATTTGTGTAACTAGAAGAACAATATAACGACACTAATAGACTTTTTGAATCGATTGAAGAATAACAAAACAAATGAAGTTAAACAAGATATAAAAGGAATATTTTTATTCAAATCAATAAAAAGAAATATATGTTACTATTGAATGTTTGATATAGCAAAAGTTATAGTTTTACTATATAACATAAAACATAAAGGACTTCTATGTAATTCTTGAAATAAATCCCATACAATATTAGAGATTAATTATCCCCTTCAATGGTAATTACTTTTCAAGCATGCAACCTAGCTTTGTTCATCATGGATTAAAATTAATAAATATGTTTAGTTTCAAATGAAAAAGATTTGAATAAATTTTAAACATTTAATTTATATTACATTTATTAATTTGATTTTATATATGAAAATGAATTAAATTCAGACATATGGTCATAATAAAAATATTAAAAATGTTCCCTTTAAATAATAAAAACCTAAAATTTCTTATGCATGTGAAAGTTAATGAATAAATTATAAAATAAAAGGATACTTAAATAAATGTGTTTACGCAGAAATACATACATACATAAAACTATATATTCACACAGAAAATGATGAAAAACTTTGTTAATTACCTTTAAAAAATCAACTTTTACATGACTAAAAATAGACTTTCAATAATCTTTTTCAATTAATCTTTTGTTTTTAGGGTCTTTTTTCTTGTTTTCTTTTGATTCTTTTTGTTGTTATCTGTTAACAAGACAAACATATTAACTATACTTTTGACTGCAAATTTAAGAATCTTTGTCTCTTCTACCAAACAAAATTAATTGTTAGGCAACTAATGCATATTATAAAAAACAATTAATTTGAAATTACATGAGTTAATTGGAGTGATGTGAACTTTTTTTTTCTTTTTAAGTGAAAGTTTATGGTTTTAATAAAAAGTTTCTAAGTTAAAAAATTTTAAAATTGAAGCAAGCAATGTTGAGAAAATTTCATGGTTAAAATATTCTTTCTTTGGCATTGAATTTAATGAGTAAGAAATAGATTTAAAAGACACCCACTTCCAAATCTTTGAAGTATTATGCTTTTACTTTCAGAGTCCATAAACTTTTACTGTATTACATTATACCTTTATATTACTTTTCATTTTTAAATTCTTGAATAAACATCATTCCTTTTATTCCGTATTTATAGGGTCCTTGACAAATGTGTGTTTATATCAACAAAAGAATCACATGGAATGAGTCCAACGAATACACTTGCCACCAAAATTACATCTTTCTAACAAATGTGCTCAAATAAAAGACAACCATTTACAAAAAAAAAAAAAAAAAACCGTTCAAATCATTATTTAATAATTATCTATCAAGTTATATTCTTTATATATATATATATATATATATATATATATATTTATACTCAAGCCTATGTAAGATATACTTTCAAATACTGTGTTCATGCAAATAGCTAATGTCCTAAATTTGACATAATTATGTTCAAATTAATTTGAAACTCAATTTCTAAAATAAATTCAAGCATGTTATCTACATTAATTATATTTTCCATTTATTTTCTATAATCATGTTAGGTAAATATATATTATCATGCTTTGATATTAATATATAGTTCTTATACTATATGATTAATTTAAATTTATGTTATTATTTGTGGGAGAAAATATTGATATATCATTAGTGATTTCTTATACAAAATCTTAATATCATAGACCTGTTCTTTTTTTAAAAAAAAATGAGATTTACATGTGAAGATTTTTAGATGTGAGAATAACTAAAAGATTTATTTTAAATAGGATCCATTTTTTTATCCATAAATAAAGTAAATAAAGGTAATATAAATAACATGGAAAACAAAATTTATTGGAAATTCAAAAACATTGAATATGATTTATATTTCATTTCTACCTTGACCTACTTAAAAAGATCCGAATTTAATCTAAAGAATTATTTTACCAAAATACTTTCCTTTAGGAAAATTTATGTTATTTGTCATCGATTTTAATCTACTTTTCAATTTTATCTTCAACTTTAAAACCATTAAATCTATTTTAACAATTTGTTATTTTCCTTTGAAGATTAAATATATGCAATCAATCAATTATATAGATTTTTACAACAATTAAGTTTATCAAATAACTTATATGTTTAGCACTTCAAAATTTCAATATTTATCTTATTAAACATTTAAATTTCAATACTTAATTTTTTAGCATTTAATTTTCAATTTTACCAAAAATGATAAAATTTTCTTGAAAATGTCTTTTATTTTTGAGAAATCATAAGAATAATATATTTCCAAAAAAATTGCAAAAATAAATAAGTTGTATATAAATATTTCATATAGATTTAATATAAGATTCACCATAAAAACCCTTATATTTACAAGAAAAATTTTAATTATTGCAAAGTCATATATTTACAAGAAAATACGGAATAATGGTAATTAACTCATTAAAAATTAAGCTATGACCTCATCAAAAGATATGTCATGGAAGACCTTTTTTTTTTTTTTAAGCTTATCATTCTCTATTTATTTTAACAAAAAAATTGGATGATCTTAGAATTCATATCATAAAAAATAAATAAAATTATCGTGAACTGTTAAAATATATATTGTAAAAATAATTTATATATTCATTAAAAAAATTTTATTTCTAAAATTCTATAAATTATTAATAATTATTGCATGGTCATTACCATTACCATTAACCACCACCCCTTTTATGTTTCAAAATTTATTTGTCTCATTTGTCTTCAACATTTCAACTTACTTCATAATCTGATAATAATTTAATTTTTTCAGTGTTTATTTATTTTTTACTATTCAATTGATTAATTCATATATTCTTGATTTTGATTTTGGATTTATATTTTATTTCTTGATTTAACTTTTTATATTCTTCATCAAGGAACCTAAACACATATTTATCAAAATCATGCTTATTATTTGATTCAAAGTAATGTGTTCCACCTCAATATTTTTTAGAATATATTATTATTTACGCAATATGTATTACCTCATTTTTTCACCTTTGTTTATTTCTTTTATATTCAATATTTTAGAAGAGTTTTATGATAAAAATAATAAATTTTGATAAATATTTTGTAGTTGTTTAGTAAAATAATAAGTAAAATATTTATAAATTTATATTAAATTAATTGTATACTTAATATTTTTAATTTCAAAAAATTGTAAATTTTTATTTTTATTTTTTATATTAAATATTTTTTAAAATTTTTGTGATCTTGTTGTAAACCTTTTATAATCTTTTATGAATCTAAAGTAAATTATTTGAAATCTTTTTATAAAATTAGTTGTACACTTAATATTTCTTTTATTTGAGCAAGCTGCATGTTTTATTTTTTATTTTTATACTCAATATATACGATTCAAAGATAAATTTTTAATAAATATTTTTGTAGTCCTTTAATACATCATAAGAAAATTATTTATAACTCTTTATTAAATTAATTAAATTCTTAATATTTTTTTCAACAAATTATAAGTTTTTTTACTGCATATTTTATAATCATTTATTAATCTTTAGTAAATTCTTTATAAGAATCCTTTATGAACCTTTGGTAAGTAAACTCTTTATATGAAGTTATTATTATTATTATTATTATTATTATTATTATTATTATTATTATTATTATTATTATTATTATTATTATTAAAAGAAGAGATCACATGAATAAAAATGGAAAGTATAAATATATTTTAAATAATAATAATAATTTATTATTATTATTTTAATTTTCATTATTTCATAAGTAAAAATTCAGTAAAAATTTGAATTAAAATTGAATTTATAGCAAATTAAAAAAATAAAAATATATTTACATATATTTATGTTGAATAAAAAGTCTTAAATGTAGAATGGAGAGAGAATGATAAGAAAATAAGAAATAAAAGTGAAATTGAAATTGAAGAGAAAAAGTGAAGAAAAAAGAAAATAAAAGAATATGATATTTTTATATAAATATTTGTTTTATAATTATTTAAAAAACATTTCCCACTGAACAAAACCCAAAATGAATTAAGAATATTTACGGAAATACCAGTTTTGGAGAAAATCATTCTAAAATTACCAGAACAGGAAAAGTATTGTTTCTTTAATTTTTTATTTTTAAAAATAATTTATTTTGTATTTTTTAACTTCTTATTTTTTTAATATATAAAAGATATATTATTTTAAATTAATATTGAAAAAATATAATTTAAAATTTTGATTTCAAATACATGTATTTGAAATATCTATTAAATAATGTGTTTTTAGTATTCTTTTACATATATTATATATACATAATATTCTTTTTTAATAAATCTTTTAAAAATTCATATTTTTAAAAATAATTTTTGAATTCATGTTTTTGTTAAATAAATATATTTTTATAATTTTTTGAAAGATTTTTCTCTTCTTTTGTAAAAAAGCCCAAGTAATTAACGGGCCCAAGGTTAGTCTATTCGAACCCATAAGGGTGACGATGCTAGATGTTCAATTTTATATATTTATTTAATAAAAGAATTTATAATTAAAATATTAATTACTTTTTATTTTATTTCTTCACTTTTTTCAATATTTTAAGCGTATGTTCTTATTACTTTTAAATATGAAAATATTAATTGTCATTTTTAGACAAATATATTGTTAAAATATTGACAAAATAAATTAAAAATAAAGTAAATTGTTCCAGATTGAATATTGAGATATATATATATATATATAAAACATCTAACGTGAAAATCAGCCGACCCTAATTCACTGCACGTATCTCATCCCTGCCGTTTTCCTCTTAAACACTTCTCTCTGCAACTTGTGATCCCTCAACGTCATCATCAAATCCAATTAGCTCCTCTAGATCTGTCTCCTTCCCTAACAGCTAGTACTCAAATCTTTCTACTTGTTAATTTACATACTCTCTGCTTCTTTTCTGTCTGCTATTGATTGAATCATGAACAGATTTTAAGGTAATATCAATTGAACAGTTATTCCCGTGTTACTTCTGTTCTCAAGTTTCTTCAAGGGAATCAAAAAGGTAAAAATTTACAGCTATTAATTGGGACTTTTAGATCTGTTCTCCGTGAAGCTTATTAGCATATGGATGTCAACTTGTTTGAAATGTTGTTCTCTTGGCTGTAATGTTTCTCAAGAATTATTGGATCTTCATAAATTTGATGATGGGTCAGATCTTTGGAAGATTCCTGCTAGATTGAAAGAATCTTAAACAGATTTGATATGTGTGGAGTAGGCAAGATAATATAGATGCATACATTATCATTGATTGATTTGAATTATTAAAATTAATACCTGATATTGTTACTTATAATTTATGATAAGTAATATATATCAATGTGTGAAAATGCATGAATAATATAATTCAAATCGTAAAGAAGGAGTGATTGAAGTTGTGAAATTTTTTATTAGATTTAGATATATTATTATCATTTTATTATTAATTTAAATTTTTTATAATTAATTATGATTTAACATATAAAGATACAATATTCATGAAATAAAAATATTACAGTATTATTGTCAATTCTTTTTTATATTGGTTGTTATGATATTTTGTGATGTTGAGAATTTCATGTTGTTATATGTAATGTATACCATTTTTGTATGTTAATATTATTTCTAATATCTTAGAATGTAATTAACTGTTGATGTGAAATACTTTTGTAAAAATAAAAAAACATTAAAATATCAAAAGTTAAAAAATCAATATTTTTCTAAAAAAATAATCCTAATGAATCAGTAATTTTTTTTTTTGTATTTTCTGGACACTTTTGAGAAATTTATATCTATACATGAACGTGAGAGGATCCATTAGAGAAGTAAGAAGCTCCTTTGATATCCTTGATTTACAAAGAATTTTTGATATTTGCTGGATCTAAAATGATAGAATTTGCAAAATTCTAAATGAATTGGCTTATGTTGCTCTTATACTTGGCATCAATCAACATGTTTCAACATAATATTCCTTGTGCAGTCCTCTAGATGTCAAGCTTTAAATTATAATATGTAATGTCATTTGTAGATTGTTTTTAGTCATTTGTCTATGGAAGATGGAATGCAGGAAATTATAACAAAGGAAAATGACTTGGATTTTGAATGGAATGAAATTTTCATGAAAGAGAAAAAGGTAGGCAATAGAATATTGAAAAGACTAAATGTGGATTTGATTCTAAAATCTAGTTTGGTTGGATGGATTTACATAATGTAATTATGATTACATTACATATCTTATTACTTTGTATGCTAAATATATAGGTAATTAGTAATACATTATAGAAAGAATTAATAAATATATTTAAAATACAATGTATTTTATATTACATCTTATTGAAGTTATATAATATACATTTATATTGATAATTATAATATATTATATTATGTATCAAATAATGTAATGCAATAAATGTAAATTTATTGAATTACATTACTTAATTGATTACATTACATATTTGATTACATTCCATTCAATCAAATAAGGTCGAAGTCCATAGAATTGAGAGGTTCCATGTAATTGGGATTCAAATCAAATCACTACGAATTGTCAAGTTTAACCATCGAGTAACAATAGGAGATTAGATCTTAATCCATATCGATATGAACTCAGAGCCTTGCAATATCAAATATCGTGGTCTATATTATCTTGTCGTTTCTTCTTTATGTTACATTATTATTGGGTTTGGATCCATTCATTGGCTTAACATATACTCCTATTTTGAAATCTTCCCTTTTCTATTTGTGCAATTCCACTCTCTAGTTCAGCGCCAAATTGTCAAGTCCAATTATTATAAGACTTCATCTGTTTTTCAAATCAATATTTATTTTATAAAAATATAAGGATTATGATTCTCTTATATTTTAGGAATATGTTAGATCTTATGAACATAATTCCTATCCTTCAATTTAATATTAATGGTTGAGATTTAAATTTTAATACACAGTTAAAATAATATCTCTGAATAATATGGGGTTTTTTATATTTTTTTTACAATTTTAACATTAAAATCGTGTGTTAGACTGTGGATTTCAGTTGTATGAGAAAAATAAAAAATTATACTGAAATAGTCACTATGATGGACAATTTCAGTACATAAAGTGTAAACCGACACTCTTCAGAGCTAAGTGAAACCATGTTATTAGTTACCATTTCAATTGTGGTACTGTTATTTTTAATATAAAATATTATAGTGAGATTTTAACAAATATGGCCTTCACCTAGATGGTGCATACATATTAATTTTCTCCATTCTCATTCAAATTATCATCTTGGTCAATGGTCAAAGTGGTAACTTCAATATAATTTTTACTTTTTTAATATAACTGAAAATTTCAGTTTAACAGAAAAAGATCACATTATTTAGACAAATTATTTTAACTTTACATTATATTGAAAAATTATCTTTAAAATTATATTATCAAGGACTTTCATCCTATATTTTGAATGTACACACAGTTTTTGATTTTGCAAGAAACTTAGAAAAACATTATATATTTTTTAGCAAAAATAAAAATGCTATTTTGTTAAAATAATTTTTTAATTATTTAATATTTTACAAAACATCTATAAGAAATAATTAAGCATTAAAAATCATTTTGCAAATGTCCTATCAACTAAATAAAGTAAAAAAATGAATTAGGTTAAAATTTATGTGTGTTAAACTAACAATATAATCATTGATATTGACCTATTTTTTTATAATATTTAACATTTTTTTATTCACATAACCAATAAAAAGTTATTTGAAATTAAAAAAAAATTGACTATCAATCCAACTTTTTTCTATTTAAAATAAAAAGGTTGATTACAATTAGACATAACTTTGTTTTGTCTATTTTAAAAATGATGATTATTTAAATATGATTTTACATTTTAATTCTTATAGACATTATAAGTAATTATATATAGTGTTCATTTACATTTATTTATTTTTGGACAATTTTGTTCATATTAAAACCTAATTTGACCAAATTAGGAACAATATGTGATCATTATTTGAATAATTACACTTTTAAAATTGAAATTGAAATAAGGAATAATATTTTTATCAAATATATTATTTTTTTGATTATTTTCATCGCAGTCTAATGTGTATGCAGTCTAATGTGTATGGTCAAAAATATAGATATGATCATAAATTTGGAGAAGTTTGTTATGATATTTTATAAAAATTGTTAATAGTCTTCAAAATTGGTTATATTCAAAATTTATACTATTGATATGACTTCAAAACCATTGATATTAAGATACATAATATAAATTTATATATTTTAATGATTAATTTACAATAAATTATTGATTTCTTCAATTATTTATCTTTTGCACATCAAATTGATCACTTAAATCCATATTTTAAGTCATGTTGTGTATTTAAATTTATGAATTTGTATGATTATCAATTTGCTCTACTTTCCTTTTTATTGGAGAAATGCTTGAACAGAGAAGCATTTTATTTTTTCCTTATTTCTCTTCTATTAATCCATTCTCATTCCTCCTTATCAACTCAACCTACTATTTTCTATCACACTTTATCAATTTTGACACAATGAACCTCATCCTACTCCATATTTGTCCATTTTCTACCTTTCATCTAATTATTCATCATCTTGATCAATTTATATTACATTTCAATCCTACCATTCTCATGCCTACCAATATCAACTCACCAAATTACTCCTAAAATAAACTTAATTTCAAAACCAATAATTAAATTTATCTAATTTAACTGTAACATCCATCTATATTTTCAATAATTTCTGAAAAGTTATAGTGAAGAAAAATAGATAAATAAAATAATTTAAAAATATCATGGTGAAAAAAGTTTTAAAAATTACATAATTAATAGTAAATATAATTTTTCAACCCAACTAATAATATCAAACAATTATTAGTTTTCCTTTTATTTAAGAATTTCAACATTTTTCATATATAAGGCAATGAATTTTTGTAATAGTCAAACTTTCCACCTCAAAGTTGCATTATTCTTTTTTTTTTTAAATTAGAAATTCTTAATTTCCGATTCTGATTGTACCTTTCATTTTTGGTGGGATTTATCAAACTTTTCAAAGCTAATAATTAACGATTTAGATTTCTTTCTCTTCCTACAAAACTATTGAAATGCTTCTATTGAATTATTATTTTTTTGCCCTTAGTAATTTACAAAAATATTCATTTGATTAATTAGATAATGTATTGCTCCAACTGAATAATTCGGTGTTCATCTTTTATTTACTTGTTTTCCACTTCATAAACAACTTTGTATTAAATATACACACAAATCACCCTATGAACTTCCTTCAATACTTCAAATTCCAAATTGAAATATTAAAATAATAAAATATTTTATCTAAATTTGATTTATATTTTTATATATGAATTAAATTTATCTAAATTTGATTTATTAGATAAATTTTTATGTAAAGCTTACAACTAAGTTTTAGTAAAATATTTAGTATGCATTATAAATTAATATTAAATTTTTAATTAATGACTAATTAAAATTTATTTGTTGTAACACCTTCATCATGAGAAATTACTAGACATGCAGATCTTAGGATTACTTTGACATTTATATTATGAGATTTACTTATCATGACTAGAAATTAGTAATTGAGCTAAAAAAATAAAGAATATAAATGTAGTTAAAGAATATATATATCTGACTATTTATATTTTATTTTAACTATAAAAATGATCTGTATATGTTAATAATTTCATCAAAATTATATTTATATAATTTTCCCTTTAATAAAATCATCTATTACCACTGAATTATTTCAGGAATTTTTCAAATTTGTTGAAAATAATCAAAATTTTTTCAAGATGTCATCTTCTTTAAAAAAATTTCAAAAATAGTGAATTTTTTCAAAAATATTTACAAAATAACTCTTCAAAAAATGTTTGGCATTATTATAAAATATAAAGTAAAATCCGTCATTTTTGTAATTATATCTTCTCTTTGATCAATTCAAAGATAAAAAGTATAACAAAAAAAATTCAAAGAAAAATTATTCAAAATTAAAAATAGAAAAAAATACCAATTGAATATAAAATTTTTAGATCGAATTCTTTGCGATTTAGGCTATAATAAATTATAGTAGAAGTGTATGAAATTCAACATTGTTGTTGGCACTTAAGTGGGGAACTTGAACAAGATTAAGCAAAATATCTTACTTGTCTTTATTAATTAAAGCTACTTTGTAGTTTCACATGTCACTAACCTTTTCTTTCTTTTATCTTTGTCTTTTGATATGGAATCTTGATAAATATTAAATATCTATCCATGTTGTCCTGGTCCTGGTTTTGACAAACTTCCTCCGACTCTGATTTTAACTTCATTAAAGTTAACTTGCTTGCGGTTAATCTTGTATCCTGCAACAAGAAAAAGAGATTAAATCACAGAGAAGAAAAGAAAATAAAACTTGAGGAATCCAAATTTACTGTAAAATTAAATTGATTTATAAGAAAAATTACCAGGTTTATGGGTTTTGATAGGTGTCATCAACGTAACATGAGATGTTGATGATAGCAATGAGAATAAAAGAAAGAAAAACAAATTGATCATGCAAGCAAGAAACATGCTCCTCCTATGCATCTTTTCTTTTTTACTGAAAACGTTGATCTAAAAAATAAGACTAGTCTACCTTTGGAAAAGGGGACCTCTCGATATTGTATTTATACCCATGACATGAGGACTTTGATAGCGGAACGTGAAGATTACGTGTCTCATGCAAAATAAAAGTCTTTGTATGTACGTGGAGAAAGTCAAAATGGTGTTACAAAATGTTGAATATCATCTTTTTCTCTTTCATTTAATTCTTTATATTCATAGATGTTTGGAATTTTGGTTTGAGGTCACAATTTTTTTAATTTTTTTATTTAATTGAATGATTTTTTGATTTTTTAATTTTTTAAATTATATGTTTTTTTAAAATTTAATTTATTTAGTTTTTATGATGGAAAATTGTGTTGACGGTCATTAGCCGGAGGCATACGCCAACAAATACAAAAAAAATCATTATTAGATATTTATATAGATGATAAGACAATAGGATTACTTAATTTTTATTTAAAAATAAAATAAATAAGAAAATTTATGTAAGCCTAATTTTATATTTATGATTGGTTTTATTAAATATAAAACAAGATGGAATAGAATATGGTCCTGAAATTTAGAATGAAGGAGACCGTTGTTGGCATGGGAAGAAGATGACTACTATAATGCTTTATTAATGGATATTTCTTTGATAGCTTTCAATGATTGGGAGGCAGACAGGTTTGTTCGGTGCTTTAACTCTAATGGGCAGTACTCGGTGAAATCATTTCTAAGACAGTTAGCACTATTAAAGACAATCAGATCGAACAAAACTGACCAGCTGTGCGGAAAAGCTTATCAGCTTCATGTTAGAAGCAACCTTGCCAGGTTTATGCCCAATTTGTGAGAACCACTCTGAGGAAAATCGGGCAATTTCTCTGTTCATGTCAAAATAAAGAATTTTCCGATTTTGTAGTGGGAATAGAAGGATTCTTGTTTTATAATGTTTTGACTTTAAGCCTTCAATCAAATTGATGGCTGGAGCTGACATGACAAATTGACTGGCAGCTGGAGCAGACATGGTAAACAAGGATGGGCGATTGATACACACATGGCCGGGCCGCTTGTTATAGTGGCGGCCCATCTGGCTGCTTGCAAACCCACATAATAGCATACGAAAAATAAAAATAAAAAAAATAATAATATGGATCTGTAAAAAATAATAAATAGGAGTTGCAAAATACCCTTTATATATGTTTCTCTTTTTTCTCCCTTTTTCTCTCTTGTAGGATTTGAGATTTTCAGATTTTGATATATTCTTTCATTTCCTGCCTTTGCATATTTATAGTAGAGGGTACATGTCTTATATGTATACCATAGCCTATTTAAACAATTGTCTTTTCAAAAATTGTTGCATCTCCACCTTTTCCTTCTCAACAATTTCGATCCTATTTCCTTTATTTTCAAAGGTGGCGGTGCCCACCTTTTTATTTTCAAAGACTGCGGCTCACAATCTCCCACTTGAAGATTTGATTGAGAATGAATCAGATCTTCACATTATTCTTTCGTCCTTGTCTTTCAATGTTACTTATGTTTCCGTCAGGCCACTAGAGGATCGACACCACACAAACTTATTAGTGTTAACTGCTTTTGTCATAAAGTCTGTCAGGTTGTCTTTAGTATAAATTTTTTGCATATCCACTATGCCACCTTCTACTTTCTCTCGAACGAAGTGATATTAGACTCGTATGTACTTTAACTTAGAATGAAAAGCTGGATTCCTTGCGAGATGCAAGACACTCTGACTGTCACAAAACAAAGAAATTTTTTTTATTCATGCCTAAGTTCCTTCATTATCATTTTCAACCATATTGCTTCTTACTAGCTTGTGTAGTTGCAACATATTCTACTTCTGTTGTTAAGGTTGCCACAACTGATTGCAGTTTTAATATACAGCTCACGGCTCCGCCAGTAAGTGTGAACACACATACCCTGTGATCGATTTGCTTCTATCAAGATCACCTGCATAATTCAAATCAACATATCCTCTGACAATAAATTCTGATCCTTCATAACATATAGCAACATCTGAGGTCCCTTTAATGTATCTTAGGATCCTCTTCACTACATTTCAATGCTCTCTGCCAGGATTCGCCATGTACCGACTTATTACTCTCATTGCATGTGCAATGTTTGGTCGTGTAGAAATCATCGCAAACATTAAACTCCCCACTGCTGATGCATAAGGTACTCGAGATATTTCCATCCTTCCTTCTTCATTGCTAGGACACATACTAGAGGATGATTTGAAATTAACAGGAAGTGAGGTAGAAATTGGCTTACAATCTTGCATATTGAAGCGTCCCAAGTCCTTTATTTCAAATTCCCTAGCCAATTGCACCTTTAATTCATCAATATGATTTTTGTTGGGGCCTGCTACTAATATGTCATCTATATATAACAGCAAGATAATGAAATCACTACCAAATTTCTTGAAATATGCACAAGGGTTTGCATTTAATCTGTTGTATCCAAGGCTCATGATGAAAGAATTAAATCTCTTATACCAATACCTCGACGCCTGCTTTAAACCTTATAGAGATTTATTCAACCTGCAAACCAAGTTCTACTTTCCTTTTTCTTCAAATCCTTTTGGCTAGAGCATATAATTTTCTTCTTTAAGATCTCCTTGAAGAAAAGTTGTTTTTACATCTAGTTATTTTTACATCTAGCTGTTCCAGATGTAAGTCAAATGTAGCATACATTGCCAGAACTACCTGAACAATTATTAGTCGAATTACAGGGGAAAATATTTCATTGAAGTCAATCCCCTCTTTCTGAGTATATCCTTTCACCACCAATCTTGCACAAAACCATTCCACTTGATCATCACTATTTCTTTTAATCTTGAAGATCCATTTGTTATTAATGGCCTTTTTTCTTTGTGGCAATGTTACGAGCTTCCAAGTCTTGTTCTTATGCAAAGCTTCCATTTCTTCTTGCATTGCTGCCATCTACTGAGATGCATCTGAACTGTTCATTGCTTCTTGGAGAGTTAATAGCTCTCCTTCCTCAGTTAGAAGATAATATGCAACATTACTACCCATAATATAATCATTATGCCAGGATGGTATAAATTTTGCACGTTTTCCCTTTCCAAGATCTGCCTTTTCATACTCGATTGACTTTGCTTTCTCGTGCTCTGGTACTGCTTTAGAAGAATCTCTTTTTGTAGACTTCTTTTCCACTTATACAGTTATAGTTTCTAAACTTTCTTTCAAAATGTTATCATCATCTTCTTTCAATTTATCTTCTAAGAAGATAACATCCTTGCTGACTATGACCTTATGGGTAGTGGGATCCTATAGGTGATACCCCTTTACACCATCAGCATATCCCAATAACAAACACTTCCTGGATTTTGGATCCAACTTCATAGTTTCTTGGGCATTGTACATCACGTACACAGAACTTCCAAATATATGGAGGTTTGAAATAATCAACTCGCTTCCTAGTCCACATCTTCATAGGTGTCTCTAATTGAATTGCTGTAGATAGAGATTGATTAATCATATAATAGGCGGTGTTGACTGCTTCCGCCCAAAACACCTTATCTACGCTTGCAGCTCCCAACATTGCTCTTGTTCTTTTTAACAGAGTGTTGTTCATCTACTCTGCCACTCCATTTTATTGTGGAGTATATGCTATAATGAACTACCTTTTGATGCCTTCTTGCTTGTAAAAGCTATCAAATTCATTACTAGTATATTCTCCTTCATTATCTATCCTCAAACACTTGATCTTATTACCTGAATCAAGTTCAACCCAAGCTTTGTAAGATTTGAAGGTTGCAAACACATCTTCCTTATGCTTGAAAGGATACACCTAACATCTCCTGGAGTAATCGTCGATGAAGGACACAAAGTATTTCACTCCTCTTAGTAATGAAACCGGTGCTTTCTATACATCAGAGTGAACCAATTCAAGATTTCTTACTTCTAGAATTGGATGTGTTGAACTTTAATTGATGTTGCTTACTTGTTATGCAATACTCATAAAAGGGTAAGGATACCTTTGTAAGACTCGAAAGTAGATTTTTCTCAGCAAAAATCTTCATGCCTTGTTCAGACATATGTCTAAGTTTCTGATGTCACACTATTGCAGATCTTTCACTTGGACTTGAAGCAACAAATATTCCTCCTTCTTGCACAGTCTTTACATACAACATATGCAAATTCACAGCAACCTTTTCTCCTTTCATAATTACCAATGCTCTTCAGCTAATCTTCATGATGCCTTTCTAAACTTTGATAGTTCAATCCAAATCATCCAGTTATCCCACAGATAACAAATTCTTCTTGAGGCCTTCCACATGTCACACTCCTTGAATAATATGGATTATTCCATCGTGCATCTTCAACCTGATGGTTCCAATGCTTATGATCTTTAAGGGATTATCTTTGTAACTATACCATAGCTACCTTTTCTCTCTCGTAGGATTTGGGATTTTAGGATTTTGAGATATTCTTTCATTTCTGATTAGGTGTTGCTTTCGTCAAATTAATTCCTTACTTAGCCTCACGTTGGAATTATAAATTTGTAGCAGTGGAAGTAAGGGTCGAATCCCATAGAGACGGTTTCACCTCACTTAATCCTTTGCGTTTAAAAATAAACTAAATGAATCAGAAAGTAATTGAGATAAACGAAACAAATAAAAAAAATAAAATGAATTGGAGAAAATCAATAAAAAGTAATTTTTCCAACCGAAAGCATCAAGTATTCATTAATTGAATATGATCATGGATTCAATAATAGACCAAAAGCAATAATGGCACTAAGCCGGTTATAGTTTACCGATCAAGTCTCACACGGCCCAATCTTCCCTTATTTATAAGATGCCATGAAACAAACTCTATGAAACGCCTCGAATCCCAGGATAGACAAGGTGGAAATAGATTCT
>CANYBF010396800.1:0-26960 GCA_948192965.1 Dalechampia spathulata
AGGCTACCTAATTTGGTGGTTTTTGGTTTGCTACAACCATAAACGGCATAGAGATCAAGAACGAAGGAGAACTGCATTGATATGTAAGAGTTACTATCTTATGCCATATCTAATCTCTAATTAAGTTTTCTTGTGTTTTGATGCAAAGATCCTCTCTTGGTTTGCTGTTTTAAATAAAAAATTTTAAATTTCTTCTGCTGCTTAATAACATAGCAAACCAACACAAGGAATCCTCTTACTCCCTTGATATTCCTAGGTGGTGGTAGATTCGATATTACCTCAATCTTTGCTTTATCCACTTCAAGACCTTCTTTAGAGATCTTATGGCCTAGCACAATGCCTTCTTCTACCATAAAATGGCACTTTTCCCAATTTAACACCAAATTCATCTCTTCGCAGCATTTGAGAACTTTTTCCAAATTCTGTAAACATGATTCAAAAGAATCTCCAAACACAGAAAATCAGCCATGAATATCTCCATAAAGTCCTCAATCATATCAGCAAAAATGGCAATCACACATCATTGAAAAGTGGCAGGTGCATTACACAATCCAAAAGGCATGCACCTATATGCAAATGTACCATATGGACATGTGAAAGTAGTTTTCTCTTGATCTTGTGGGAAAATTAAAATTTGGTTATATCCTAAATAGCCATCTAAAAAATAATAGAAAGAATGTCCAGCTATTTTTTCAATCATTTGATCAACAAAAGGTAACGGGAAATGATCCTTTCTCATGGCAGAATTCAGCTTCCTATAATCTATACACACTCTCTAACCCATTGTTGTCCTAGTTGATAACAATTCCTTCTTCTCATTTTCTATAACAGTCATTCCTCCCTTCTTAGGAACACAATATATAGGACTCACCCATTCGCTGTCAGAGATAGGATAGATAATACATGCATCCAGCAGCTTGATTACCTCCTTTTTTACAACTTCTTTCATGTTAGGGTTGAGCCTCCTTTGTCTCTCACGAACAGGCTTGCTATCTTCCTCCATGTGTATCCTATGCATAACCATTTACGGGCTAATTCCCTTAATGTCAGATAGTTGCCAACCTAGAGCTTTTATGTGGTTCTGTACCATCTTGAGCAATATGTCCTCCTGAACTAAGGTTAGCTTATTAGATATGATGATTGGTAATGTCTGATCACTTCCTAGAAAAGCATACCTTAATTGTGTGGGCAGGATTTTCAATTCTAGTTCAGGTGGTTTTTCAATTGAAGGAGGAGTAGGGTTAGTATTTCTTACCAGAATTTCCGCTCTTGGTGACTTACTACATTCCTCACCCATTACCTCAGGCTCTTCTATTATTAAGACATTCTGCACTTCCTTGTTTAGAACAGTGGTCATGCATTTGTCAACTATATCCAATTTCATGCACACCTCACCCTCCATTGGCCGTTTCATAGCCTTCTTCATACTGAACTCCAGTCGCTCTTCACCAATCCAGAGTATGAGTTTTCCTGCATGTACATCCACTAATGCTCTTCCTATGTTCAGGAAGGGTCTTCCCAGAATCAGTGGACAGTTGACATCCTCATTGTAATCCAATACCACGAAGTCCACTTTGACTAACATGTCCTCAATGATCCCAAAAGGTTTCTTTACCGACTGATCCACTAGTTGTATTACCATTGATGTGGTCTTGATTTCTCCGATCCCTAGCTTCTGAAAAATGGCATATAGCATCAAGTTTATACTTGCACCCAAATCACACAAACATTTGTTAAATACCATATCTCCCACTTTACATGTCAAGGTAAAACTACCAGGATCCTGTAGCTTACATGGAATTTTACTCGACAAAATTGAGCTACAGTTTCCACTTAATGAGACCGGTTGTGTATCATCGATCGTACGTTTATGTGCTAGGATTTCCTTTAAGAATTTTGCATATTTTGGAATATCCTGAATCATCTCAGTAAATGTCACATTGATTCTCAATTTTTTTAACTTTTCCACGAATGCAGTTAACTTTTCATCTGCCTTAGATTGAATTAGTCTTTATGGAAATGGAATGGGTGGCATATACTTACCTGGTCCTTGTTCCTTCTCTTTTTCTTTCTTGGATTCAAAATCACGATTGTGACTTGCAATGTCATGATCATGACAGTGACCTCCTTCTTTCTCAGACTGTGAAGTTTTTGCTGGTTCCGCCTCGTTTCTTTGTTCCTATACTTAACATCAACATTAGCAGGCTCTTTACCTTTACCTTTACTGACAAGCTCCTTACACGCTCCTTAGTTGAATTACTTTAACTTGCTCCTTGGGGTTTAGCTCGGTGCTGCTTGGAAGTCCTCCAAGGTTCCTTTGTGCTATTGCTATTACCAACTGCCCCACTTGCACTTCTAAATTATGGATGGAGGAGGAGTAATTTTTTATGATCTAGTCAAACTTGGCCTCCATTCTTTTCTGTGTTTCCTCCTGACTTGTCAATTTTGTTCCCAGCATCTCCATAAACTTCTCCATTTTTCATTCAAAATTATTCTGTGGAGGAGGTGCTGGTTACTGTTGTTTTTGCACATTTCCTACATTGTTACTCCAAGAAAAGTTCGGATGGTTTCTCCATCCAGGGTTATATGTATTGGAGTAAGGATTGTTACCTTGTCTTCCCATGGAGTGTGGCATATTGCCCACAAAACTAACCGGCTCCATGGTCTCACATGCATTGCATTCACTCACTACATGTCCTACTTGTCCGCACAGCTCACATGAACTAGACACCTTTGATAAGTTATCGATTTGCTTAGTCAAATTTGCAACTTCAGCCTGCAAAGCACTAATAACATCAAGTGATAAAACACCTTTCTGTTCTTTAATTGCCATTCTAGATCTGTCCGATGCCCAAAGTGCATTGGTAGCTGCCATTTCCTCCAGCAGTTCATATGCTGCCTCTATTGTTTTCTTCATTAGGGACCCTCCATTGTAAAATGTTTGGAGCAACAACTCTCTTGGCAAATTATGATGAGGACACTTCCTTTGCAACTCCTTGAATCTTTCCCATATCTCATATAGAGATTCACTATCCACCTGTTGGAAGTTGGTGATCTCCTTGATGATCTTTGCAGTCTTTGCTAAAGGAAAGTATTTGGCCAAAAATGCTTGTACAAGCTGGTCCCAGGTTGTGATTGACCTTGGGGTCAATGAGTTTAGCCAAATCTTTACTTTGTCCCTTAATGTGAATAGGAATAGCCTTAGCCTTATAGCATCCTCTGTCACTCCATTGTACCTGAAAGTATCACAAATCTCTAGAAAATTTAAGATATGAGCATTAGGGTCCTCATTTGGTAAACCAAAAAACTGTATCGAAGACTGCAACATTTGCAGTAGTGCTGGCTTAATCTCAAAATTGTTGGCTGTAACCGCTGGCCTCATTATGCTTTGTTGGTTAGCATAAAAGCCAGGTCTGACCACATCCATCAAAGTTCTTTGATCTTCTGCCATGTCTACTGCAGTTTGCTGCATAACTCTATCCTGCGTGGTTCTTCGGTTTTCTCTTTCGAGCCTTATTGGATCTTCACAAGCTTCTAACTCTGTTGACTGAGAATTCCTGGTTCTCTTGCTCATACACAAACACAACTAAAACAAAGTGTTAAAAGAATAAAAATGCTTAAATCAAACTTTACTCCCTTTATAGTGACGTTAAACTTGTAAATCCCCAGTAACGGCGCCAAAAACTTGATCGCTTGTTTGCGATAGTGGTCTTGATTCCTACTTAGCTGCAAGTATACAGGTTATCATAGTATGATATAGATCCCATGAAGATTTATGGTTTATCCGTCTCTACTCAGTTTTCTTATTTGTTTAGGCAATCGACATGGCTTGACGTTTGAAGGTACTTAATAATCAAGGCAGGTTAAACAGTAGCAACTCACAAGTGTAAGGTTTAAACAATAGTGTAAGGCATAGGATTTGAAATCATCTTCACCAAATGAGGCTAATAATCGTGTGCTTATTACTACCTAAAATATCCAATGGCATTAATAACCCTCTCTCGAGGTGAAACCAACTAAATTCCTCCCTAACCTTTAGAATTCCTTAGTCATAATTGGAGTCTTCCAATTAAGGGAACTATTAAGCTATCATACAGGAACTAGGAATATGGAGATCTCTCTCACACATTTACCTAATCAGAGTGAGTAGCAGTTCATAATTTAACTCTCGTTGTAATCACAAAGCTTAAGTAATCAGTTAGAAACTAACCTGTAAATTTGCCATCTCCCAATGAACAAGCAGTTAACAACCCAACTCTCATTGCAATCATTAAGCAGAGATTGTTTCCAAAATCAAAATTTAGAATTAAACACTCATATTAATGTTAACAAGCACAATCAATCATCAACCCCACAAGGGATTCTGAAGTCAAATCCTACAAGAAGTACTTAGCCACTCATGGCTGAGAAAGAAATACAATAAGAAAAATGAAGAACAAAGAAGAACACAGCACAAAATTGCAAAAAATATCAAGAAAGCTGCTGGTGCAGATGGTGAATGATGCCTCAACCCTAGATGCCATCCTCTTTTTATGCTTTGAGTGGGGGTCCTCCAGCTTTAACTCCAATTTATTTGTATTTTTGCCCATCTTATTGATTGCTTTACCCATAAGGTCGCCATTAAAGTTTTTTTGTTTTTGTTCCCCCCATGGCTCCTTTTTTTCCCCTCAATCTTCTGTAGATTTTATGCTTTAAATGGCTCATAATTAAGAAGTCATGATCGTGACTTGCTTGCTTGAATGTACTCGAGCTTCAATCCTTCTATCACGATGGTAACTTTGAAAGTCACGATCATGACTTGACTTGGTTGCCTTCTCTTCCTTAGCTTAGCTTCTGTCACAATCATGACTTTGAATGTCACGATCGTGACTTGCTTGAAGGTGTCTCCTTTGCATCTTTCTGTCATGATCATGACTTTGAATGTCACAATCATGACTTGCTCCTTGAAGTCCTAAAATGCTTCATTTTTCCTCTGTTACTTCTCTATCACTACACACTTCACAAACACATCAAATTCTACTAAATCAAAGCATAAATGTAACAGAATGAGCATTAAACATCAACTAAACATAACTAAATAAGTATGTAAATTGACATACATCAATGTTCATATTAGGTGATAGCACACTATGATTGTGTTATTAATTGAGAATGAGTGTTGAATGGAATGATATGATGTAATGATGTTTAATGCCATTGGCTTGATTGTGAATGTGGATAGCTTACTCGTATTTATCATTGAGTTGACTATGATGTGTATGTACATATGTGTGTGTTTTCTAGCACCACTGAGTTTTATACTCAACGTTTATCATTTGATGAACGTAGGTACTTAGTCTTTGGGAGAGTGACATGAGAAGTGATCTTTGTTGTCAGCAGAGAAACTCCATTCTCAAAGTGGTATTGGATAGTAGGGGCATACTCTTGTTTATTTTGTTGTTGTAGTTCTTTATTAATTATAGTGGCAGTAGTAGTTGTTGTTCTTATATTTGTGTGGTGTAATCCTTTAAGGGAATAGTTTTGTAAATGTATACAAAATAATGAAAGAATTCGTAATGATGTATATATAAGTATGTCGGATGTTTTCATACCATTATGGCATAAACTAATTCCTTGTATGAATGTATGTAAGATATCCAGGTTATGTTAACAGGCTCATTATTGAACATCACACTGTGAATTCCTTTACACCACCTAATACAAGAGTATGTACCTATACGACTTGTGACAAGTTGTATGTACGTACGCATCCCTTGTAGTGTAAGTGACGATTTCCTTATGGGAGATCGATATTTATGCTACGGGAGCACGTTACTCCAGGTATAGGCTGGGTGTGATAGTGGAAATCTTAGATAGCACAAACTTGTTTAAACAATTAGTAGTCACTGTCACTATTCCTCCGTTGAGTCAGTGATAAATTTCATTATTCACTTAATTAGTAAAGCCATTTACATTTTGCATAAAGTTTCTCACCATAAAGAATTCATACATATCCATTTCATGTAGTTATACTTCAATTTCTAGTCATGATAGTCATATTTGTACATTTTCATGTTATAACATTACATTCATCATAAGTAATAATTTTATATGTTTTTCTGCCAATTAAGCTGTCATATCTTTCTGCCGTGTAACATGCTCCTGTAGCATGATTACCAACTCTCTATTCTAGAAAATCGATAATCATCTTACAAAGGATTACATTACTTAATTTGTTAAAATGCAGTATAAATTTTTTTTTTAAAACGTGCATAATGATTCATTATCTATAATCATTTCACTATCCTGTTGTATTACTATCAGGCATGCATTATTTATTTCCATACCTTTTAAAACATTATTTGCATTCACACATTACTTCATTTATCCATGCATCATTATGTTTATTTCATAAAACACACCTATCAGTTTATATATTATATTGTCATTATTTTTATTACTGTCATTATTCTTATTACTGTTAAAGTACCAAAAACATAAGTAGCACAAATATTACAGAATAAAGATCTACATTGAAGTCCGAGTCCTTTACCAATAACTCTATTAGAATGATTTGCTGCTGACTCCACTAATTCCCATGCTCCCTGGCATCACTAGTGCCTGCGTTCATCAATTAACAAATGCTGAGTATAAAACTCAATGGTGCTAGTATTACGTATAATATGAACAACATGATAATCATATGCCATCATAAATCAATTTAATCAACATGTTAATCATATGATATAATAACAACAAATAAATCATTATTTCATTTAATCAATATGCATCAGAGTAAATACCATTCAATATAACATATGCCATTAACTATATGCTATTATAAATATTAAACATCCTTGTTATTACCTGTGATTTTCATTTTAGTACCATCATTTATTCATAATCACTTTCAGTGTCATCATTATCACAGTATACCATTTCATCATAATGTTTCATCAATAGATGTTAATGTTATGCTATGTATTCTTACTCTATATAATACTGTAAACATCATCATATATGCACTTGTAGTGCATTCATCATTCCATTCACTGTGCTTTCATCATATATAATGATAATGTGTATCTGTGAGAATGCATTTATGCTGTGCATTCTCCCTCTTGTTTTCTTGTCACATTTCATTTCATTTGCCCTTTCACATTCTGGGGACATTTCATATGCACACACTGTACTGGATCTTTCATTTTATTTCATTTTTATGGTTCAACAAACTAGAACCCATTCCACATTCATTTCTTTTCTTTTCATTTCATTTTCCTTTCCATTTAATTCCTATAGGAATACATTTCATTTCATAGCCCATTATATTTCTATATAACATTTCCTCACATTCGCTCATTTTCCTCCTTCCTTATTTCTCCATATTATGCCATGCTTCATATGATAATGCAATGATGCTTATGACATGATAAATGAATGTAACATCATGTCACATATAATTATTTAATGCCATTGAATTATGCTATACCATCATCCCTTTTTTATCATTTAATAATTGAGGAACATTTCGCATAAACTAGCACAAACCTATGATTTCCTTTCCTTTATTTAAATTCCTCAGTGGTATGCAATGATTTTCCTCTGAACCACCTAATCATAATGCAATATTCACCTTTAATCAATAAATTGAATTCCATCATTTATCATCCATAATTCACACTTGCAATCATATTCCACTAGACAACAATTAATCACTTATCAGTTCAATTCACTTATTGATCAGAACATCAACTAGGAAAACCATATTATCATTCAGATTTATATTACTATTCATATTAGTTATATTAGCTATCGTATAATTCAAACCAAATTATAACATATTTAATATCAAACTGATATAATCTTCATACTATTGAAAACTATACTTATTAAACTTCCTTTCATTATATTATAAGTATAGAACTCCTTTATTAACATAAACATTACTTATTTAAAATCATAATCTTATATAAACTATTTTCTTATTTGTTCCCATATTACTAACCAAACTTGTATTCCACTTAAAAACAGCTAATATCATAGCATAATACATAAGTATATTTGATAAACATTAGACTTATTTAACTTCTTAATGTATCTTATTCATATAATACTTCTGTTGCTTAAAACAAACCAATAACATCTTACACATCTATTATTACTATTCAATATCATAACTCATTTGAAAATCATTTAGATATCATCATATAACTTCTTATACTTACCCCTTTTAATACCACTAGTATTTAACCATTTAATAGATAATACAGTAAACTTACTTTAATGTACTTATGTCTTTAAAATATTCATACCAACATCCACTTTCATTTAACATGCCATCTGTCTTTAACTTATCATTAAATATCCAATTTAATCATATAAGGTTGCACACCTTTAAGACCGCATGTCATCTTTCATTATACTTCACTTATACCTATCTCTTTAGTCAACATATTTGGATCTTAAGTAAACCATTTCATATCATTAATTAATTAACTCATTAAGCTTCTTAAAAACATTGATCATACTTAATCAATTGATCATTTAAGTCCTCAAACATACATGGCCGCATGCTTCAATTATAAGCCACATAACATTTGAAAATACTTCTTTAATCCAATTCCATCAATCAAGCCGTATGCCATTTTCCAGAATACCAAAAGACTTCAATTTTACTCCAAATTTTAAGTTAGAGAATTAAACCATACTTAAATAGAAATCATTTTTCCATAACTTTTAATCATTTAAACTTAATGTGAAGATTAACAGTAGATCATTAAATAATCATCTTGTAACTTAAGTTCTTTTATAATTTTCTTCAGTGATTTCCTTCTGATTTTACTAATTCCTTCAATAATGTATTAGATCTTACAATCCTTTAGTGTTTCCTTTTAAATCCATTCGGCCAAAATAAGAAAATCACTAAACATACACACATACAATACACAATCATTATATTTCATCACTTTTACATCATCAATCATTAAAAACTTCAAATCAAAGACTAAATCTACTAGATCTACTAAGAACCATTTGGACATCATAAGATCTTCACTTAAAAACCATAGATCTACTAGATCTAACACTAATCCATACTCACCTTTAAGCCAATAAATAAAAACAAACTAAAAATTTGTTCTCCGCTTGATCTAGCACCCGATCTTCCAAGATTTATTCACCTTGACTCCTTTTTAACTTGCTAAGCTTAATTTCCACCTCTACACACATGCATGTACCTTTGAAAGTTATATCAAATAAAGAAATAAGAGTTAAACATCAAATAGGTTGTGGTTTACTTGATAAATACATAGATCTAATGATTTTGGCCACTTAACTTGAAGAAGATGAAGGAAGTGTTTCAGTCAACACTTGAAAGAAGAAGAACAAGAAGTGATTCAGCCAAACCTTGAACAAAGCATGTAGATCTAGCTTCGTACTTGAATATTGAAGTGAAAAGAGGAACAAAATGGTGTGGTTTTGGTTACTATGAAGAAATTGCTTCGGCCTTAACTTAAACAAAATGAAAATGGAGATGCTTCAAACAAAACTTTAGTAAATCATATAGATCTAGCTTTAGACTTAAAGTTTGAAGTGAAAAGAAGAAGAAAATAGTGTAGGTTTTGGTTTTTTTATGGTTAAAGATGAAGAAATGTAAGAAGGAAAAGAAGAAAATGAAGAAAGAAGGAGAAGATGGAGAGGATGGTTCGGTCAAGGAGAGAAATGAGAGGAAATGAGGGTTATGACGAATGAAAGAAGGAAAAATTTGAATGAAAGGGTGGTCTTACTTAAGGCAGTTGCATATTAGCTTCCATGCACCCTCACACGCACAATCATAGCCCTTAATTCATACTAATACATATAATTATACATATTTAATTCAAATTTCCTCCAATTAATCCCTTCCATATGTATTTTAATACCTTCTTTTTACACTCTACTAACTTATTTATTCATATAATAATACACTCCATCTTTTTCCACTAACTCAAATACTAATATAATATTTTCTTTTCCTTCCACGATCACATATTCTTATTCCACTATCACATATTCTTATTCCACAATCACATATACCCATATATTTTATATTTTATATCCTCCACTAACACATTTATCTATCCCACTATCAATAAAATATAATAACTTAAAACTCCACTAACTTCTTATATCTATATATTTATTTACTTACATACTTACATACTCATTATTTAATTCATTATCTTATTTATATAATCCTATTTATAACATATATATATTACATCATTTCTTCACATACTAATACAATATACTTATATTAATACCTTATATACATTTATACATTACTTATACTTTATCTATACATTCCATTATACATAAAATTGTATATATATATATATATACATTATATTTGCATTATTTATTTATACATATTATACATCTAAAATCATCTTAATTCCTCATATACTTATGCTTACATATATACATACATTTTCATATACGAATATACATACGTTTAATGAAGTATCTTAATCAAACACACTTAAGTATATTAAGTGTTCTCGATATTGTATCCATCAAATTATCATCATCATAGCATCTATCAATTAACGCATCATTTATTTTCCATATCATTCACATATTGCATAATTCCATGTCATCATCTCAAATATAATCATATAAAAAAACAAGGCACATCACTCGTATCATCAATGCAATGTGTGCTAAAAATGAGGATGTGACATAAGGATCTTGAATAAATTACTATTCATCATGAATATTTAATCATCATTGAATCATATTTGAATAAGTCATAAGTAATTACTCTTATTTATATCATTACACACCCATGCATTCAAGTATAGATGCATATACAAGTCATACATGTAATTGGACTATCCTTAATGTCCTAGTCATTTTTGTATTCAATAAGTATACTTAATTAAATATCAATGAACTTCATTTGACAACATAATAGACCATTAACCTTATTCATGTCTTAACACCTCCATATATTCAAGTACATACATACATTTAATTCAATATATATGCATTTTAGCAGTAGGTCATGTATCTTGATCAATTCAACATGCAAGGAACATTAATCAATCATAACTCGATATAAGACCTTAAGGTTAATTTATATCTCTAAGAGTATATACATGTATATAACAATGAATAATGGGGTTTAGATCTAAATAGCTTTAAGTTTTGAAGCTTGGAATATACATTCATTAAGTTTCCAAACATACAAGGCATGTTACCATTCATTTGGTAAGGTGCACTATTCATTTGGTATGTTACACTATTTATTTGGTCATTTTCTTTCATGAAATCTTCATGTTTTCACCTTACTTGTTCATACCTTTATGCGACCCTATAAGACAAGTTATGAACTATGAAGGACATTCACATTTATGTCGTCATCTAATGCATGAATCAAAGTATTAATCCATATAAACAAAGTATCAAAACATAGAAATTTAAGGTATGGAACTCAAACTTGTGAAAACCAGAAAATGCAAATATCATTTCTACACATACTTGGACTAAATGAATTTTTAAGCTATCCTCTTGGCCTTTAATATAAACAAGCCATATACATTAGAAACTAGATTCATTAAGATTTCTTTCAAGCTATATCATGCAAATTATCTCATCCTTCAAGGCCTCCAAAAGTAAAAAAGGCCGCATGCCTTATATATCATGCTAAAATGCACTATTTTTATTATTATTCATGTACCCCCGTGCATAGCGTCCTAATTTTGATAGCCCAAATGAAATTGGAATTAATCATACTTTATACATTTGGAAACTAGACTCAATAAGATTTAATTTGATATATTACACTAAATTTTTGGATAACATTAAGGTCTTTAAAAGTGAATTTTATGCAAGGTCAAAAATTCTATCTAAGGCCAAATCCGGTTTTGCATACATTTGTATTCGTTTATCCATTTAGCCTCTAAACCACCTTAAAATCATGCCATAATAGATATACACATGCATATACCTGTTACACATATATATAAATCTTAATGGCCAGCAACCATGCACTTAAACACACTTTAAGGCAATGTATACACAAGTTTATCAAGTAAGCACCAAGGTTGCCTACTTTTCTTCTCTTTAGCATTTTCATAACATAATTTCATTTTCCATGCAACCAAACTTCTTTTTCTTCATTCTAACACCATATTCAATCACAAAGAAATGCATGATACACTTCTACCAAATTAAAACCCAAGAAACCAAAATTTCTTCATTTTGGACAACAACTTTATTTCCATCATCACTTAAATTTTCTTTCACCTTTCATGCATTTTTCATATTCTTCATCACAAATAATCACCTCAAGCACCTTATACATACTTAAAATAGCAAATTAAGAGTCATTTACATGTAGTTCTCTTTATGGTTTTTCATGGAAAAATTCATCCATACTCAACACTCAATCAAAACACTTTAATCATGCAAAATCAACCTTCCTTTTTCACTTTCTCCTCCGATTCTATCAAAATTTATACATATACATGCACTTCTATACTTGGCCAAATACTTTTGACTCTAATAACATGAGTTACATCAAAGATCAAGAAGTAATAAGTATGTTTACAATGAAAACTAATCAAAAATAACATGAAAATCTAATTTTACATTAAAAATTACCTTAAAGAAGTGATTTTCTTTAAACTAGAAGCAAAAGAAGAAGGAGGGGAAGAGTATTTCGAATGGAGGAGGAAGGAATATGTAAAAACCAACCCATTTTTCCCTTTTTATTCATATTTCTTTTATTTAATGTAAAATTCAAAGAAGGAACCAATCATATGTTGACACTTGTCAACACCTTACTAGTTTACTTATTGAACTTGACTTCTTCATCTTTTATTTATTTATTTCTTCAAAAATATAAATGGCATAACCATCATAAAATACATGTCATACATAACATAACATTGCCATATACATACATAAATTTTAGTTTTCATATTTACTCTTCACCTTTTTATGAAATGACATTTATGTCTTTAATTAGTACTTGACTTCTAATTAATTCTAACTTCATTTAAACTTCCATTTACATATCTTAACATATACTTTCTCATATAATAACATGTCTAATATGTTAAAACATCACCTATCACATATAAATTCCATCATTAAGCTTCATGAAAAGCATTCAACATAAGCATGTCGAATTCATATCCATAATGCATCTTATGCACATTTTTATCACTTTAACCATCTTCTCACTTTCTTTTCATTTCTTTCTCTATAAATTCCATGTCATATGGAATTGCTTCATCTCTATATCATTTCATAATATTTTCTCATCTCAATCATTTGCGTATCACTCCTTTTTCATTCTCATAGCATAAACATGTCATATATGTTTTTCTTATGCTTACAACTTTTATATATATACTCTTTTTCCATTATTCATGTTTCAATTAAATAAATAATGTATGTATATACATAGTAATTCACATTAGCACATTAAGAACATTTAATTCACTAATAATCACCCTTAAGTCAATTTTCATTTTATTACCATTTAACATGCATAAATCATATTCTTACCTTACCTTTATACATACATTCACAACTTTAAACATTTTCTATACTTCATGTATTATATTACCATGAAATACATGCATACATATATACTTTGATATTTAATATAATTAATCCATGCTTGCACATCATTATAGCATGATTATAAAATACATATACATGCATGAATTTAAGGTGCATACCAAGGTGTGACAACATCTATAAATAATTGAACTAGAATTAAGATAAAGATGAATAAAGAAGAAGATGATGATATTTTATTTTTCTCCTCTTGAACTTGAAAATCGAATGAAATTTTCCTTAAGAGAAAAGAGATCGACAATATTTGCTTAGAATATAGTATGACAATCACACATAACCCTAATATGATATAAGGATATATTTATATGATCATATTAAGGTTAGGGTTATGTTAAATGGCTTAAGTTATATATGTGCATGACACATGCAAACTTAAGTTAATGGGTCTAAGTCATTGGACTTCTCAAGTCCATTTAATATAGCCTTAATTAAAAATAAATCCAATCCAAAATAATTTTATTTTTATGGTTTATCAAATAGTCAAAAATAAAATTAAATATTATTTAATAATATTTCATAACATCATCTTCTACTTTCAACTCAAAATTTTTCTTATTTATGTGTAGGGTTATAAATGAGTTGAGTCGAGCCGAGCTTTATCTAGCTCAAGCTGGACTCGTTTATAATCGAGTCGAGCTCGAGCCGAGCTTTCCAAAATTTTTGATGTATCGCGAGCTTAAACGAGCCTAATCGAGACTTAAACAAGCCTAATAAATATAAATTTTAATATATTTTTTTTATTTTTTTATTTAAAAAATAAAAAATTTATTAATAAAAGTATTATATTTCATATATATTTATAATTTTCTATTGATAATTAAATTAAAAAATATTTTTATATATTTTTATGATTATAAATTTATAAATTATATATCTAAAATTAAATTTTTCCACATAAATTAACGAGTTAGCTCACGAGCTTCTTATCGAGCTAGCTCACAAGCTTAAACGAGTCGAGTATTGTCTAGCTTGAGCTCGGCTCATTTATTAAATGAGCTTTACTAAACGAGCTTGAACGGGATTTTATCAAATCGAGTTCCGAGTAGCTCATGAACGGCTCGGCTCGTTTACACCCCTATTTATGTATGACCTCTTGCGCTTTTAACATGTTGGCAACATACCATAAATATCATTAAATCTCATCAAATGATATTATTGTATGTAAGTCAATAGTAATGTCTAGTCACATGTCATAATTATCCAAATGTTAAGAAGTCAGTAGTTTGACTACAACCTTTCTATATCAGTTGCTAGTACAATAAACTCCTTTTACCTTTCACCTTTCACTATCTCAATCTCATTTAGGTTTAAATATGGATTAATGTCAACTCAGTACATGATCAAGTAATATTAGATCATGCCTTAAACTTGAATCTCCATGCACCATAATCTTTTTCCCTAAAATACCCCTTATGAATCTTATTCATAAATTGATATTTTTACTGTAACGAAAGATTCTTGAATAAAAGATTATTATATGGACTATGAGATATAACACTTATTTGAAATTTGGATGGTGAGTCCTCTATCAATATATAACTATTTTCAACTACTTCATATTATACCCAACCTTCAGGTTGTTAACACCCCCTAAAAGAGGTATTCTGATAAGAAATCAAAATATAATATTTTATAGCTAAGATAACTTTGATATATCAAATCTAAGGATACTTGCATTACTGATATGAGTGAGATATATCTTCATTGACATAGATTATTGTTCATATAAAATCTCACTAGCAATATCATATCCAATGAATTAGTACTATATAATTCATCCATATGTTAATTTTAAACATCTCATATCATGGTGCATGACCCTTTAAAGGAAGTACAACATGTAATAATTTATCCGTGTTAATAATAATCCATTTTTATCAATACTATTATTAGAGATAATTTAGATATTGAATATTTACATATAAAAGAATATCATTTCATAAACATACTTTATGAATTCCTTTTACACTGTTCGAATATCATGAAATTCATTATTTAATTTAATGTTCCAAGTAAAACACACATAATGAAATATAACATTAAATAATGAATAATACCTTTTATTAAAATAAATAAATATTATATAATTTATATAATACTTTAACGCATATACTGACACGAGTAATAATAGCAAGTAGCTACATGGCTTGGTCATGACGGTGTCGTATCAGTTTTTCACTTGTATAGCGAATTGCCACCTATTTATCATGACAGTTACGTTCATATATCTCTTCATGGATACTAAAATGAAGCGTAAGCCCGCAACTTGAATATTTAATCCAAAAAGGGTCCCAGGATAGCCACCCTAACCTACCAAAACTTTTCAAATTTAATGCCTAAACCGACCAAAACTTTTCATAATTATGAGTGGATTTAAGTGTGATGACAGCAAATTGTTGTCACACGAGTACTCATAGGTTGCTGCATATACATGTACGTATACATACACGGGTACTCTGGGTCGAGACTCGGAGGAAACTGGAGGGCCATTAACCTTAAAATTTTTGTCTGATAAATATAAATATGGTCGGGATCTAATGAGATATAACATTGCATATTGATCACTCCTTTGACCACACACACAGTTTTATTTGAAAAGGGATAATATTGAAATGAAGTTACAATTATTTATGAAAATAAATAAATAGATAATTAAAATTGAATAAAATGAAAGGGTACAAGTTGAACTTTTAATCCAAATGGGTCCAGAGCTACCAAAACTTTAGATAATTATGAATCAGTTTAGAAGACGTGAAAGCATAATGAGGGTCTCACACGTACTCATTGGTTGCTGCGTTTTAGATGGACATAGTTGAAAAAAGAAGAGCTTGTCTCAGGCTATAAACCTCATCACCACAAGTTTTATGTACTCACGAACTCCTCTTCCATCCTTCATTCTAGAAGGGACTTTGTTCCTTTTTCACCCTTCAAGACTATTAATTATTCTTATAATGTGTCCTTGCATTTTATTATCTTTTCCTTCTTACTTTACATATCAAAGGATAACTTAGTCAATTCATTTTTTAAGAAATACATTATGTTTTCACTAATTTCAAAATACATAAAATTAGGGATTTTCACAATAATTACCAAAAATAGCCGGAGAATTTGGAGCTATTTGAAAATAACAAGTTTTGTAATAAAAATAATGATTTTTATAATAAATTTCTATTGAATTTTATCAAAACCTGAAAATCATTATATTTATACAATAATTTTAAAATATATATTTTCATAATTTTTTCTTTTTCTTACTCTTTTTCTAAATTTCTCTTTTGTCATGACATACATAAGCATGTAATTTTATTTTTCTTACAATTTGACACCCTTATCATAAAAATGATAAGATTTTCAATGATAATATACTACTAAAAATTTACATAAGCAATATATAATACTAATAATATAATAATATTTTTCAATAAAATATGAAAATATGCTAAATATAAAATTTGAATAAAAAAATCAGATATTCATGTTGGAAAATTAACAGAACAGTAACTATTTTCAATACCCTTTCCCTTCGTACACATGTTAAAAAGACACTTGATATGAAACAAAATGGAAATCTTTATATTGAAGTGATGGAACATCCACTGTCAATGGAGCTAAAAACCACTTTTTTATGAAAGAGAGAGAACAAAATCTGGCGATGACTACCTCAAACACTAGTGTTTGGAAAAAATAATAAACCGTTCTAGTTGGTAATCTTTGTAAACCAACATGAAAAATCTGTACTTGGGAATTTAATTATGTCTTCATTCTTTACTTTTTAATGCTCTGTCTGAGCTTCGCAGGCTAGACGATTCAGTGGAAGTGTAGGAATAAGCTTCAACTTTTGTGGGTGCACTTGAAATATTACTGTTAGAGCCGGAAGATCTTCTTGTTGAGCTTTCAGGCTCAAGCAGAGTAGCATTCATGAATGGAGGTTGATTTGGCTGTCGAATTTCACAATCACTTGTTAGCATTCCAACCACTTCCGCCATTGATGGTCTTAAAGCAACTGAAGCTTGTGCGCATAAAAGTCCTGTTTGAAGTACCCTTGACACCTCTTCTATTGAAAAATCATCTGTAAAGCTAGGATCAGCTGCTTCTACCAATCTATTTGATTTGTAAAGTTGCCATACCTGAATCCAGAAGTCGATTCAATTAAACTTTAATTTCAATTTACTTAGAATTGATTATATGGATTCTCATATTCCAATTGTTATGATTTTGAACAACAATTTTATCCATAAATTTGATGGGATAAATCTTACATCCATCTTTTATTTCATTCTTCCACATAATGTAATATCTGTTTTTCTAATCGGCGCATCTATGGATTCGTATGACAGTATATCTTAACAGAGGAAAAAGATGCTGAACAAAATTTGGGATCTTACTGTTTGTAGAAGGGATTTAGAGTCATCCATGAAAGCATTGCATCTTCTTCCTATTACAATCTCTAGAACAAGCACTCCAAAACTGTAAACATCTGCTTTCTCGGTAAGTTGCCCGCGTATCAAATACTCTGGTGCCATATATCCGCTGCATCATTGAATAGACACACAACTAATTTAGTTGTTATTTCTACCATTGTTATTCAAAAACAAAATGTATAGGAGGGAATGGATCAACGACTTGCATTGTTCCTGCAATTCCTGTACTAAGATGGCTTTGATCAGAGCCAAAACATCGAACAAGTCCAAAGTCTGCAATCTTTGGGTTAAAGTTCTCATCAAGAAGAACATTACTGCTCTTAATATCTCTATGAATTATTCTCTCTTTACAACCTCCATGTAGATATGCAAGTCCCTCCGCTGTTCCAACTATTATATCAAATCTCTGCTTCCAGTTGAGAATTGCGGTTTTATTCTTTCCTGCATTGGGCAGTAGAACCATCATTAGTTAATTCTTATGGGTTGGGGTGTATGTGTGTGTGTATGCAAGTAAAGAAATAATCGGAAAAAAGAAGAAACAATTACCGAAGATGAAATGATCGAGGCTCTTGTTAGGAACATACTCGTAAACCAGGAGACTTTCAGGGCCTTCAATGCTGCATCCGAGAAGTTTTACAAGATTTTTGTGTTGAACTCCACTGATTAAGTTCACCTCATTGAAGAACTCGTCCACCCATTGTCTTGTGTTGAATATCAATCTTTTAACAGCAACTGTTTGCCCATTTTGTAGAGTCCCTACATATACAGTACCAGCTCCTCCTTGACCAATTTTCCTTGAATCATTGAAATAATCTGTAGCCTTTTCGAGGATCTCATACTTGAAATTCACACTTGATTTGTTGAAACTTATCGTTACTTTTTCCAGATCGTTGCGTTCTACACAATTAACACAAGATAAATGCAATAGTATTAGAGCATTACATATTAATTAAAAGCTCTGGCTCAGCTCAACTACGTCTTAGTCTGATTTTGCGTTTGATGCTAGTTTTGTTACCTTGTTTATTCCTTAAAAGTCTGGCATATGTAGCATAAGCTGCAAAGAGAGACAGCATGACGACTGCAGCTGCTGTTAAAACTACAGCAATTGCAACTCCTAAACCAGAAATTCCTGAAAACCATGGAAACCAAAAATATACCAATTAGGCTGAGAAAAGCTCACAATCAGACCCAACTAAAGATGAATCCTTCAAATTTTTACCATGATCAGTCCCTGATTTTCCATCCTCATTATAAAATTTCTCAGAGGAGTACCTCAAGTAGCATCCAGCATTCATTCCTCTACCTTCCTTCTTCGATCTGCACCGTTTCACTCCATTCCCTGCCTTGACCAAACACTCTCTACACCCATCTTCACCGACACTTCCCCAACATTGAGCCAAAGCATATACACCTTCGATCCCAACAACGCCAAACCCTCCATTCTTCATAGCTTTACTGCTCACATTACCAATAGTATACTCAACATTCTTGCTAAAATTCTCCTTCTCATCATCAGAACCCGACGCGTTATCTTGGCTGCATTTCGTTATATCAAAAGAATCCGAAACGGACTCTTGAAAGAAGTTGTAATCATCATATCTAAGAAAGCACCCATCAAGAAATATACGGGCAGATACCGAAGGTAAGCAACGAGGGAGTTTGGTTCGAGAAGCAGCGAAGCAAAGAAGACAGTCGGTTTGAGAAAGGTCTTGATGGCATTGAGCTAATGCATAGATAGGAAATGAAGAGTTTAAATGGTAAGTAGCGAAGTGGGAATGAGTAATTAGCTGAAATAAGGTTTCCATTTCTTTAACAAAAGCAGGGATCAATCCAGGCGGTGTTACTGATGATTTAGTTTTGTTGCTTCCGCATGAAAGATTCGACTGTGTTATGCGAGGATCAGAGAGGGTGAAAGACGGGAAGAAACTAGAAAGAAGGGTGAAGAAAAAGAAGAAATGTTTTCCATATCTGTAGTTTGAAGAATGCATGGAAATGGAAAGCATGCCTTCTGTTTCTGAGTTATCTTCTCTTATTTCTCTTGTCGTCTATGTTTATGTGTTATTAATGAAGATTTTCGAAGAGAGGAAGAAGAAAAGAGAAGAAGTGAAGACGGAGTTGGATTTTTCTTATTTTCTTTTCCCATTGATTGGTTTCAGACTTCAACGTCTTTTCATGGTGACGTTGCTTTCATACTTTGACGGGAACCTAATCCTGAGTTCTCGCTTCAAATTTATATAATTAAATATTTAAATGAACAAAATGATTGTTTAACCTTTTCAATGAAGCCACATAAAATCATGTATACTCATATTATCCATTTTAATTATATTTTCTTCTTATTTATTTTCAATTTCTTAAAAAATAATTATTCATTTCAAACTATAATATCAAATCATCTACTTTATTTCTTTTTTAATTTATTTAGAAATTTAGACAAAACAAAGACATTGAATTTTATCTTATTTTTAAAATATCATCATATTTTTATGGTGGGTTGATATTAATTTTAGGTCTTTCAGCGGAAAAGCTTTCGAGTTGAAAGGATAGTGAAGGAATAGAAAGATCCACCATCCACGTGGCACTAAATTTTGGGTAAACAATCATCTTTCTATTAGTTGCATCGTTCACCGTCCGATGGAGCCACTTCTGTTGACTTGTTTTTGAATTACTTCGTTGACTTTGATGACCGCACTTTTTACCTGTTGTCGATGATATTAATATTAATTTAATTAATTAAATTAATTGAAATATACCAGTAATTACTAAGTGACGATTTTGTGGTACGTGCAAGTATGGGAGGTGGAAGTTGGTTTTCAAACGGTTTTTCTGATGCAAATGGTTATAATTATCGAACATTTACGCATTGGAAGGGGGATCAATCATTCCATCAAAAACTAAAAGAAACTCAATATAAAGAAGAAAAAAAACTCAGAGACTTCAACAGCAATAATATATTATAAACACATTTTACTTAAACAATTTATATTCATGTTGTTTATGTTTCCAGATCCTTAATGCAGACTTGATAATTATTATTATTACTTCTTTACTCATATCTCAAATGATCTTTTAATCTATGTTTTCATGTATTTTATTGACAAACTTACACATATTATATAGTTGTTCATGCATTTTCCATTCTTCCATGCATTGCATTCATATTGTTGCATAACTAGTATAAGTTCATGCATTTATCTATATATTTTGCATATATGTGTGTCAATCATCATTAACTTATAATTTAATTCAATGTTTAGCTTCATGGTGCATGTTTTAAAGGCATAGAAGGTCATTTCATGCATAATAATCTTATTTCAAGGTCACATGAGTCATGTTTTAGGCACCACGACTTGTATTAGTCACATTAGATTAGGGCAATTCACATGTATCGGTCCCATGACTCGTGTTCAAAGGAACACGAGTCATGTTCCTCACATGTTGCATGCTATCATTCAAACCAAGCCTCCCGTGACTCGTGTCCAAGGGAACACAAGTCGTGTTCTTTGCGTTTTGCCTTAGAACCATCCTTTTAATGCCCATGAGCTTACTATAAGTTGTGTTGCTCCTTTAGGTTACGTTTTCCTCTTATTTTGTTCTTCTTTTCTTGATTGTTTGCTCACTTAATTGTAGGGTCATGATGCATTAGAGAATTAACCATCTTTTATGTGGCTTTTGGGCAGGAATATAGGGGTTAAAACGTGGGAATTAGGGTAGAGGAATTAGGGAGAAAACTACACTTAGGGTTTATGATTTTAAGGAGAGGAACAAACATACTAGAGTGTTGATTGATTTCTAATCTTCTGGAATTCTCTTTTCTCTTATAGCTCTTCATCAAGACGTTGAGAAGGCAGCAGCTGGAGGGGAAGTGCAAAGAAGTTGAAGCTAGAGATACACCAGAAGAATTGTCTGAAGCTATTTTCGATTTCTTCTTCTTCTATATTAGTTTGAACAATATTATGGTTATGATTCTTTATTTTTCATGTTCTTTTACTTTATTCAAATCCCTGTTATGGTTTGATATTAGTTTGTAGAGATTGGATGATGTTTTGAATAGAATTATTTCCTTTCTATTAATAATTCATTTACTTCTTCATATTCTTAAGTTGTGATTCATGTCATGATGTTTAATTATTAGAACGAGCCCTTTTAACATGTAAACATTTAATTAGTTATGTTAATCGCTTTGAAAGAAGGGTTAGCTTAACTGAATGAACTTAGAAACATTCATTAGGTTAATTACCTAAATGTAAGGGTTAATTAAAATTGAAGGTTTAATGTGTGGTAATTGAATTTAATCACTAATACTAACCTAGCAGTTACGAAAGTAGAGTGTTAGCTTAATTTTAGTAGGTAACAACTCTTTTGAAAGAAAGAATTTTACATTTAAACACTGCTTTGAAGATGGTATATATTTAATCTTTGTTCAACATTGTTCATCCCAATGATAAATTGTATGATATGTATAATATGTTAGTTAAATAATTAAATTTAGTTAATCGAATAAGCTATAACTTCAATTTGATAACTTGATTTGCCTAAATAATTGATGAAATTAATGGCTATTACTTGACTACCTTTGGTCCCAGTGAACGATATTCTTATACTGTAATTTATGATATGTACTCTTGCGATGGTGTGGGTTCATATTAAGGTTATAAATTTAAAACTTATTGAATTTGCATATATTTAAATAACATCAACTCATATGCCAACAAGACTTTCTTGTTATCATATCTTTCCAGTAAACGTTTCATTTAATTTGCATGCATCTTAAATAAATTTTATTCAACTTCACTTTCTTTACTAATTTAATTTCATTCTTTGAGCTTTTGTATCCACGTTCAAAAAAATTATAAAAAAAGCCTAGTGAATCACAATTGTCAAGTGCATTTATTGAAGACTAGCTCCTCTAGCATATATATGTTTAATTGAATCAAACCATGCCAAACAATTTTACTAAATATCAAAATTTTTTTAAAAGCTAATATTTACGTTACAAATAGAAATTTGGATTAAGAGATATGATTTTTAAAATAGGCATCATTATGAGTTAAATGAAGTTCAAGTGGAGATTAGAGTGAAAAAAGTATCACAAGCTAATCGATGATATCAACGAAAGGAGAAGTAGCAAAGGGTGCATTGGTAATTGCTAGACCCATGATTTTGATGTGTGTGTCACGTATGAGTCAATTGAAGTTATTTATCTTTTTAATGTAGATTTTCATAAGTGGTATAAGTGTACCTATTTTGGTACGGGCGTACCAAATTGCTTTATTGAGTGGTACGGGCATATGGCTAACCGTACCAAGTTATTGTTGTTTGCTTGAGCTTGGTATGGACGTACCATTGCTTGCAGGAATTTGGTTTGTCAGTAAACCTGTTTTGGTACGGGCGTACCATTGGGTGGTACGACTGTACAGTTGCTTGCAAGAAAATTGTTTGTCAGGAAAAATGTTTTGGTATGTGCGTACCAATGAGTGGTACGGTCATACCTAATTTCCCTCTCATTTTGAAAAGTGTCTTTTTAAATTGGTATGGGTGTACCATGTTTGGTACGGTTATACACGACTTTCCAGAAAGGCTTTAAATCCTTTCTAACGGCTTTATTTTAAAATATATACATTACACTTTCAATCTAACGGCTAGTTTACAAAGAACAAGTTTCTTTTGAGCTTCAATCTGCAAATACAAGTAAGTTTACTTGAATTATTATAATTCAATCATTGTAAACTCTCCTTTGATTGTATTCCTACAACCTAAGAATTAGGTTTTGAATTTGTAGGGTGGTGTGTGATTAATGCTTAGTGCATTAGTTATAATTGAGAGTTTAGTTGCAGTGAGATTGCAATTGTTGTAAAGGTTTGAGTGTGAGCCTAACAACACTAGGGTTAGGATTCATTTAAGGAATCCTTTATTGTAATTGATTAAGATTAGTGGAACCTTAAGTTGAGAACTTAGGAGAAGTGGACGTAGGCAAGAGTTAGTGCCAAACCACTTTAAACCATCGTACATGTTCCCATTTCTACAGGGTTTTCATTTGGTAGTAGAGCACTTTGGTGCTCATTTGTAGTAGAAGTAAAATTCTAGAGTGAAAGATCCTATGGCAACCATTGAGAGTTAATCATTTATAAGACCCCCATTTTTTGATGGAACCGACTATCCATATTGAAAGCATCGAATGGAAGTCTTCTTAGACAGTGATGGAATTGAATTGTTCGACTTGATGATAAATGAGTTCTCGCCTCCAACAATTATAATTGATGATGTTGTTTCACTTAAAACTAGAGAAAGTTAGACTAGGGAGGAATTGAAAGCAAATTTTCAGAATAAAAAGGCAATGAATATGTTATATTGTGCTATTAGTCATGAGGAGTATGGACGAGTTCAAATTATGTCACGGTAAAGCAAATATGGGATGCCTTGGAGACTCATCATGAAGGCATAAATCAAGTCAGAACCAAGAAGATTTAGCTTTTAACTCATCAATATGAGTTGTTCATAATGAAAACAAATGAGTCAATTTTAAAAATGTATAACCGACTCATAGTAATCACCAACGGATTGATGAAGTTAAGCAAGATGTACCAAAAGGAAGACATCAAGAACAAAATCTTACGGGTGCTGCCAAAGAAGGATTGGGTGGCTAGAGTAACCTCCATTGAAGAAGCTAACAATTTGTTGGTTTTATCAACCGATGTGCTACTTAGGAAGCTTCTTACATATGAGATTACCCTTAAGTAAGAAGTAGAGGAAGACAAGTAGAGAGGGATTGCACTTAAGGCTTTAAAAGATAAAGATTCCTCTTCCACAAGTGAAGGAGAGATCGATGATGAAGTAGCCCTCCTCTCTAAATGTGTTAAGACTCTTCTTATGAAGAAGAAGAAGTTTGAAAAGGATGGTAAAAAGCCATTCGAGCAAAGACAGGACTTGAATCAAAGGGATAATTTTTAAAGGAATCAAGCCGTTTGCTATGAATGCAACAAGCCATGACACATGAGGAATGAATGCCCTCGCCTCAACAAACCATCCAAGCCTTTCAAAATGAAGACATTGAAGGCTACGTAGGATGATGATAGTGAATCAAATGAGGAAGTGTCCGGTGATGGAGTAACTAATCTTTGCTTCATGGCATTCTTGGATGATAAGGAAAATGATGAGGTAACAACATCATTTCAATCTTATTATCGCAATAATGAATGTGATGATGATGATGAATGTGATGCATTAGAGGAACTCCTATGAAAGTATGAAAACTTAGCTATGAAGCATCAATTACTTAAAAGTAAGTATGCATCCATTTCAAAAGAGAAAAAACATTTTTCAAAATGAATTTTATTCATGTAAAACAAAACTTGAAAGCTTTGAAAAGGAAAACAAGCTTTTAAAGGATGAAAATGCTAAACTTTCAAAAGAAAAGGATTTACTGAAAGATAATTTGTCTAGGTCTGAACAAGGTGGTGTTAAAATTGATTCTATTTTGAAACACCAAAAACTTAGTGGTAATAAAGAGGGTATTGGATTTAATCAAAACTCCTCCTACACCTCTAAAAACATGATTTTTGTCAAAGCATCTACTTTATTACAAAAATCAAAGGATGCTAAAAAGAAACATGTTCAACTTAAAGTCAATAGTATGTATAAACATAAAATGCATCATTGTTCATGTTCATGTAATCATAATCATTCTTATGCACCCAAAAGGAAATATGTGCATAACCATTCTAGATTTAAGAATGTCATATGTCATTATTGTAATAGAAAGGAGCATACAACTAATAGATGTTTCATTAGGAAGATGCATTAGAATGATGATATAAATGTTTCTAACCCCCAAGGACCCAAATACATTTAGGTACCTAAAAAGAAGTAAATGCATTTGTGTTTAATAGGTATGCTTGAGATCTGAGATTAGTTCAAATAAATGGTATCTTGATAGTGGATGCTCAAGGTATATAACCGGCAATGCAAGCCTCTTCTCCAATCTTGAAGAATATGAGGGAGGTAATGTCACCTTTAGAGACAACACTAAAGGTAAAGTTATTGGAATTGGTAAGGTTGGTAAGGATTCTAACTTTTTTATTAGCAAAGTTTTATTAGTAGAAGGATTAAAATATAACTTACTTAGCATTAGTCAATTGTGTGATAATGGTTTTAAAGTTGTTTTTGATCCTAAAGGTTGTCTTGTTTATTGGATTAGTGATGATAGGCTAGTCTTTCAAGGAGATAGAATAGAAAATATTTACATGATTGATTTAAATTCTATTCCTAACAAAAATTTGAAGTGTCTTGTTTCTATAAATGAGGATTCATGGCTTTAGCATAGAAGGCTTAGACATGCTAGCTTTGAAAGCATTGGCGATCTCGGGAAGAACAAACATGTGGTAGGACTTTCAAAGATCAAATTTATAAAGGAGAAGGTGTGTGAAGCTTGCCAAATGGGAAAATAGGTAAAATTCTCATTTAAGGTGAAAAATAAGGTAACTTCTTCTAAACCCCTTCAATTATTGCATATGGATTTGTTTGGATCAACTAGAGTAGCTAGTTTAAGTGGTATGCATTATGCACTTGTTATTATTGATGATTACTCAAGGTTTACTTGGATTTCATTCTAACTCATAAAGATGATGCATTTAATGCCTTTCAAAATGTAACAAAAAGAATGTAAAATGAAAAGGGTTATTACATTTCTTCAATAAGAAGTGATCATGGAAAAGAGTTTCAAAATGAAAGCTTTAAATCATTTTATGAATTGCATGACATTCATCATAATTTTTCATCTCCTAGAATGCCTCAACAAAATGGAGTAGTTGAAAGGAAAAATCGAACTCTTTGTGACATGGCACAAATAATGCTTAATGAGTATCAATTACCATATTACTTTTGGGCCAAAACGATCAATACCGGTTGTTATGTCATAAATCGAGTTCA